>UXGD01006506.1:0-12380 GCA_900474315.1 Torymus auratus
AACATTTTAATCAAATTATTAACAGTATACATTAACAAATATATTTACGTTATAATTAACATTATACAATTATTTTAGTCGACTCAAGAGAACACAGCAACATAGTAGACGCGCGAAGCGCGCCCAACATTCTAGTAGTAGTAAGGAAATTACTTATCACTCAATTGCTCCTGGCTCCTCCTCAATTCTTTTTCAAATTACAACGTCTCTTTCTCAGCTCCTATTTCCACGTATCCTATAAGAAGATAAATATTTTCAAATTTCTACGAAGGAAATATTAACTGTAAAAGAAGTCTGAAACTACAACAAAGGAAGTATAAGCCTATGTAATTTTGTCAACAAAACCATAGGCTTATATTTCCATATTGCTAAAAATCAGAATTCAATAGAATTCAGCTATTTCAATAGACAAAAAATGGATTAAAAAACTTAAGCAATACTTACAGATTTGTTTACACAGTATTATATCTAAACCTAATTTATGTAATTATAGGTAGCCCTATTAAAAATTCTCACGTGAGTACTCACGTGATTCTTACATGATTCGCACATGATTCTCACGTGAGTTCTCACGTGAGAATTTTTAATAGGGAGAAGATAGAGATTTAAATGAAGTATTAACTTTTCATAATTTATTCTTTTTCTAAGCAATTTTCAGTAGTATACGGATTTCAAAATCTTTACATTTTACTTCAAAAGTATATAACAAACGTGAATAATTCAGTTAAAATTATTGGAGATGGAAATTGTTTATTTAGATGTTTCGCTTCCCGCGTGAAAGTGTAATATGAGATCTCATATGAGATTGTAATTGAGATCTCATATAGATTTCTCATGAGATCTATATAAGTTCTCATCTGAGATCTCATATGAGACCTCTTCTGCAATTTCCATTAGCTAATAAATAATTTATTTTTGCAATAATTTTTTTTTTTTTAATATTATTTTTTATAATAAATATTATATTTTATTGAGTATTTAGAAATAGAATGAAATAAAATATTAACATTAGTGAAATGTATTGATAAAACTTTATTGCTCTTTTTTAAGATTCGTTAAAATATATTGTTTATTCATACTTCTACATTAACAATAAATTATTTATTAATTAATTCAAATTGCAGAGACCTGAGATCTCATATGAGATCTCATATGAGATTTTACATGAGATCTAAGGTCTAAATTTTTTTATTAATTATAAAATTGCAGATGAGATCTCATATGGGATCTCAGATGAGAACTAATGTCTTAAATTTTGTTACTTAATAGAAAATGGAACGACATGAGATCTGATATGAGATCTCACATGAGATATAATGTCTGAAATTCATATAAGGATCTCATATAAAATTTCATATGAGAACTCATATAGATCTCATACAAATCTATATGAGATCTCATATATTTTCACGCGGATAAATTTTAAAAGCAACAATGTATATTATATATCAATAAAATATTAATTTATATATATACTCGCCCATCTTCTCGTGCTTTCGCCTACGGCTTCACCACTGGCGAGGGCGACTGTGGTGTCATGCCAGGTTCACCACCTGTCCGCCAGGGCTCGTACCTACCTATTTACTTATATATATGTATATAAATTAATAAGTAAATATGTAGATCCAAAGGAGGTGCCGGAGTCGACGCCTCCTTGGTTACGTTTATGATCGGATCAGTAGAAGCGGTTATCGATAAGGTAGGTAGGTAAGGGTTTGGTCCCGGGGTTATCATCTGGACTCATCAGTAAGGCTGTGATGATAACCCCTGCCTTAGATACGGTAGGATGTCTGTGCTAAGCGTAAGTGCCCTTATATATTAATCGCGGAGCAATCCGGTCGCTTGCGGGAGTTGCACAAGGTAGGTACGAGCCCTGGCGGACAGGCGGTGAACCTGGTATGACGCCACACACATATATATATATATATATATATATAATATTAATTCACTAACACCAATTTTTAAGATGGCAGTCGGTTATAACATTGCTGGACTACATACCATTTGCGAGGAAAGAATCGGAAGCAACAGAGATGCCCATAACGCATTGAAGATTTTGGAATATATTTTGGAATATATTTGGATTGCTACAAGTACGACGATCTGCGATTAAGAGGCGTTCAATACATCGGTATGCATTCTTTCCAGTTAATTAACACTAAGCACTTCCAGGCTTACAAAAAATTACATCCTGAAGTTATAACCACCATTACCAAGGCAGTATGATCAAATAATTTTTTGCGTTGATTTCATAATTGAATAGAAAACGAAAACAAAATATAGCCTATGTGCGTATTCTTCTGTAAGGTCAATATTATAAAACTAAATGTTTAATAATACAAATTTGTTAATAAAATCTTATGCACTGTTTCCACAAATTTCCTGGTTCATAAATAAATGTTTTCTTGTATATAGGGTTTAAATTTACCGAAAAAAATTACAGTGAAATTCATGTTGATCGAGGAACAATAATAGACTTTTCTGGAACTTTCTAGGCGTATTTGATATAATTGTTACTGTAGTTTCAATAACATTTAATATGCTTTTATATTCAAGGAAAATTGTAGTGAATTAATGTAACTTTCTATCGGAATGTCATGATCATTTCGATCGACCTTCCCTATCAATTTTACCCTAAATTGATGTAAAGATCGGTTACGCGCGACAGTGGCGTATCGACTGTATCGATGCCAAACATGGCGCGGCTGCAGGCATACCCCCTGAATATCAATAATAATTATAGAAGCATTAGAATCATTACTTATAATATATGACGACTTCGATAACTTTTTTTTAAATACGAAGATACTGATTAGGAATTAACACTTTCAATAATATTAATCGTAAAAGCTCAAATTGTTACGGTTGCAGTTCGTGGAAAAGTTCTCGGCACGCTTCTGCAAAAAGCTTTGCAACCCTCACATTTCCTATGGTTATAGTCTGTGTACGGTAATTTCTTACGCCAATTTCATGATAATTTTTCAAATAAAATTCTATTTGTGTACTATTTCATTGAAACCATAGACATCCGGATATACTCATCGAATATCCCAGTGCGATCAGTAATATTTTAAATTATATATATATTTTTTAAAGATTTATTTACTATATTAATATTTTCCTTTTAGGAAAGTATTGTTACCGATATTTATTCAGTAATTATATCAATGATTATAATTTTTAATTAGATAATGATCGGCTGATTTACTCTGATTTCTACAAAAGTTTTCATTTTACGATTTAAAACACGTACTGGATATTCATTAAACTATAGCGGCATATAGCATGTAATCGCCAGTACACAATTCATCTAGTGGATTGACGATCTTATAATCAACGTCGATCTCAATGGAAAAAGTCAGATGCAAAGACACCGTTTACAACAGTGATGACTTCACTACAGCATTAAAGGAGTATGTATAAAGAAAGTTTAACTTCCCGGTACACGTTACTTATTCTTTGGCATGTAACAATTATACCTGTTGCGATAATATTACGAATGAGAAAATTTGATTTCACCGCACTGGAACAATCTATTAATACTACGTAATCAGTTTAGCAATTTATGTAACAATATAGTGGCATACGACTTACATAGACCGCAAGGAAAACTGCGATCAATCATGCATTAACAAAGATCGATTGGAAAAAAAATCGCTCTGCAATGATTACACAAATGAGCCCAGCGTGTATAACAAGCTCTCACGTACCACAATCGGTACTGTGAGCGATAGCACGAGTTCCAAACGCGAGTCAAACAGACCGATTTACATCCAGAATTACGTCCGATCAAAAGACAACTAATCGCCGTCCCCCGTTAAACTCTCTCCATCCCTCGGGCCTCGTTGGCCTGGCCGCCTACGACTCGCTTGCTCTCGCGCAATTACATGCACCGCGCCGCAGCCTCCCATGTATATACACACTTGCGGCTCCCTGCTCAAATTAGCCCGAGCGCTCGAGAAACACAGCCGATCCTCTCTTGTACAAGCACACGGACATACACGCGCTAGCAAAAGCCAAACGGCACTGCGGCATTTCTCTGTTCCTCTCTTTTCTTCTGTCCGTATTCTTCTTCTTATACTCTCTGTTTTCTTTCTCTCTCTCTCTCTCTTTCTTTCTCTCTCTGCCTTCGCGCGCGCGTATATAGCTTTGGCATGCGGCGCACGATCGATCGCTTCCGCGCGCTCGCGACGCTTACACGTTGCTCTCTTCATTTCGAATTCCGATTCCGCATATACGGTAATTGTTCTGCGCCGTGCGAGCGCCGATGTCGATTTATATACGAGAGATGCTGCTGCTGCTGTTGCTGCTGCTGCCAGAGCCGGTGTAGTGCTTTATGGGACTCGGGCGCGCGCGTCTCTTGCCTTTTTCTCTATTTGGCTTTTTCACCTCGCGAGTGCGAAGGCGCTTCTTCACCTCGCGTTGTTTGCACCCTCGTGCCTCGAACAAACGATGCGGGAGAGAGGCGGAAAGATTTTTCGGATTCCTATGCAATTCGATGCGGCTGGGATCTTTATTGGTTTTAGAACTCGCTGCGGATAAGATATTTCGAAAAGGGTGTCTCTTTCTTTTTTGTGCGGCGATCGAAGAATTTCTGCGGCTGGCTCATGAAAGTTAAATTCCACCTGCGACCATTATTTGCAAGGGAAAAAGAATTTTCAAGCCATTATTTCGAAGATGTTAGGATATTTTTTTACGTATAAAAGAGTATGTCAAAATATAATCAGAATTCTATACTTTTCTCAGTTGCAGAGTCGTCGAGTATTATTTAATCTTTTGGAGAATATTGAATGGAGATAAGGATGCGCACGAGGGAAGATGAATGAGTAGATGGCAAAGGGCTTCATAAGGCGATGTATTTGTCGGTATTAATTTTATTTCGTTATACGCGATCGCGTACAATTAGAGGAGCCGGCAAGTGGGATAAAGTATGAGGCTATTAAGGTTATTTATGATGCCGATTACGGTTTACATAGATTACATTATTCGCGAGTGTAAAGCCGATTGAGTTAATCTGCTTATCGATTACTATTACCGCGTATACCTGCGCTGGCTCACGTGCGGGGTCTATTTGCTGAATTTGCAATAAATATTGTATACTAATTATGAATAAATCCATTTAGAATTCCAATAAGTCATCGGGGATTAAATAGTGCGAGATGCGCGCGCATCGCAGCACTTTTTTCCGCTGCATGGGAGTATTTAAGAGCATTACATTCCTGAAGTAATTAGCTCTTATTTATGGAAACGGTCAGCGGATTCTTGTGGAGTTCTTTTTTTTCATAAGGCTCAGCGCGTTGAAATTACTCATTCTGGAAACAGCTATTATTTACTTTAATTTAATAAAATTGATTGAACATTAATATACTGAATGTCGTAGATCGCGTCGGCGATACATTTAATACAAATTTCAATTAGGAATCTGTCAGCTGCATACTAAAATTGATTCACTTATAACGATTTCATATAGTATACTAATTTAAAATGATTTTTCTAACAAGAGTAGCAATTAATCCATTATAATCGTAATGTGACCAAACCGAAGGGAAGTTTAAATATACATCATAGAATTTTAACTCAAGCACGATAATTTACAGTTAAAACTATCTCTTACTTGATTCGATTAACATAATATATGATAAATATTTAAATTACGTGTAGTATAATCATAAAAATATACCGATTATTATTAAAACCAATAAAATTGCTTAATTCATGCTGCAACCGAACCATTTTCCAATTCTCTGTTCTGAACTGATAGTCACTGCAGAAACTTCCAGGTAAACAAGTTTAATGGCGTCAAAAAATTCGTCAACTATTTGTCCAAGACAAGAGTCGGCAAAGTGTCTATAAATGTTTCTTGTCGCCCGCCTGGCAGTCAATTTTCACCCCCTCGGCCAACAAGTATAAAAAAACCAACATTCTCGCTTGTCGCGACGTAAAGCGATCCTTCCCCTCCAAATAAACTCTCTCCCTGCATCCGCGTACTTTTACCACTACCTTTATCACCTCTCTCAGCTAAACAGCTTAAGGTCGGAAATAAAAAGAAAACGGAGTCGAGAGTGCAAAGAAATCAATGAACGCGCGCCATCACGTAAGTACGTGCGTCGAGCGGTCTGACCTCTTCGCGGCGATTGTTAGTTGCCGCCGAGTGTACGTACGTACCTACGTATGTACGTGACGTATGCCCCCGCTGCTGAAAAACGGTTAGCCAGTCGCACGTAAGCTCTCTCCCTGTGTATTTCATTAGCGGCGACTTACGTGATGCGCCGGTGCGCGAGAGAGGCCGAGAGAGCCAATTAACATTTTTCGCGTCTCGCGCGCGCGCGGGAAATATGCGCTCGAATAAATATGGGTATGCACGCTCGCGTGGTGGTAGTGGAGAAGTTGGAGGAGGAGAAGAGTAAAGAGGGAAAGAGAGAGAGAGATGCTCGTACGGTGGGCGCCGATTATCGGGAGCTGACAATTAATAATGAGAGTTTACACACTCGCGAGAGCGCGCGGAGGTGGAAGTTTCCGAGTTAACGGTCGCGCGCGTGAAGCGTTAGACGTACGGGGAGCGCGGCGCGTAATTGAAATGCAATCGTAATCATAATTACCACTCGGGGGTACCGTTACGATATGTATGCGTGGCGAGAGAGAGAGCGACGCCAAGGCTCACGTGAGGACTCACGAGATTTATAAATAAAAATAGCGCCGGGGCTTCCGAGCTATATAGGTGTGTGGCTATCAAGATCGTGCTGGGATATGTGGTATACACAAGCTTTCAAGTGCGTGAGATTTAGTTGGCTTGGCCGGCGAGGCGATCGATCATTCATTATCGAAAGCTGAGATTATTTTTTGGGGCGATTGTGAACATGGTTTTCTGCAGAACCGGAATGGTGCTGGATGCACCGGGTTGGGTAATGGTTGGTCTATATAATGTGAAGAGTGCATTTACTAAATTGGATTTTCTATATTAGTCTTGGTTAAAAGCATGGCCGTATTTTTGTTGCTTATGTTGTAAACAATAGTTTTTCTTTGCAAGCTTCTTTGCATAGTCAATTATAAAATTTAATATATTTAAGATACACCATCGTCAAATAAACTGGTTGTAAGTAAAATGTTGGTGTAAGTGATTCGTGATAGATATCGATTTCAGGTATAGCGGAAATTAGGTGTATATGATAATGGTCATAAAAATATTTTTATGTATCACTTTTAATTGAAGTAAATAATCTTTTTTGTAGGATTTTAAATTAGCTGTCAGCTTTTTAAATTTTCATTAAGTAAATAAAAAGCAGCAAGAAAGTACAATAAATAACTTCTTATCAAAATGCCTATTAAATATTATAGATATTATAATATTGTCGTACGTTGACCTCTCTGTCACTACATCTAGACATGTAAGTAACATTTCAGAGCCCAACTTAAATATTATTGTTGGTGATGCAGTAAATTAATTAATATACTGTAAGTACTTAGATAAGAAAAATCCAAAATACATTAGTACTTACAGCCTTTGAAAAGTGCTATGTATACGTACACTTCAACAAACCTCGTGCATTTACAACGATTACAGGTAAGCATATGATCACGATCTTTATAGATTTAAATCTATATAAAAAAAAAATTAGTTAAATTTATCGAATAAGAAACTTAAAAAAAACCAAATCACATAAATAAATTGCAACGTTAAAAATTTTCGTGTCAAATTAAACGTGTAATTATTAAATTGAAAATATTTCGGCATTCTCATCACGAAGATAGCAAATCTAAGAATAAAATTTTACTTTCAAAATCAGATAAGTCAATTCAATATAAACCAAAACAGATATCTCACTCGGCATCTGCCTTATAATTACAAGCGATCACCGAACATTTTTACGAGCCACCTCTTCTTTTCAATACGCTTAATAACTATAATTATACGCCCAAGCATCAACCCCTCCTTTCATTATTATACCATCTACACCATCACGCAAAATCGCGATTGTACTCTCTCGTCTCCTCCCCTCCTCCATACACCACAAACCAAAAACAACGAATCCCGTTGAAAATCTGAATATCATCGACGCGCACGTGTGCCTTATAAATAAATTATAAGCCCGCGCCTCTATACGCGCTCATATGTCCGTCGATCATTAAAGCGTATGTAAATGAGGCTCTTGACTCAGCGCGATATACCGTAAGGCTGAAATTTTGGCGATGGCCATAGGTGATGGGGATCTTCGTCGTTTGCGCCCCGCCGCTGGCAACTCGTCGGACCAGGTTCCCCGAAACCACTTATGTTCCCCTCCCTACGAGTCGCTTCTTTTTCGACAAAAACGTGTGCAGTGGACAGTGCAGAAAAGATGGCTCGCCGAGGAATGAGCGTACGTATATTACGGGGTTCTCGTAAACGATAACGAGAGTTATTTTTTAAAATGATGACTTTTTGGACGAGCGCGCGGGGTATATAATGGGGAGTTCGCACGAAGAAGTTTAATGATGTTTACGAGGGTAATGCGACGGCGACGAATTCGCGTAAATGTGTGCAGACATTTATTTTTTTCCCCTTTATTTACTTCGTGGCGTGTATAGCGAGTTTCGTGAAAATAATAACGTTAGACGGTCGAAGCGAAGCGTTGGAAGAATGTATTACAGTAAATTTATTCAAAGATTATAAACTTCAATATGGATTATGATGGAAATTGTACATGGTTAAAGATGATAAAATCGCCGTTCAACATGTAATTACAATTAAGATATGATTATTTGATGCAAGAATGTTTACGTCCCAAAGAGTTTTTGCTGTCTATACGTATGAAGGGTTGAATGAAATGAAATTTTTTCTTCCAAATTCTTGGTAAGCGTCAATTTTTTACGGCGAGATTTATGTGGACATTAAACTGAAAATATTTTTAATACTCACTGCAGGAATATTTTTCTTGATTTAGCTAAGAGTCATGATAAATCATTGTAGTTGATAGCAACTTACCTGTAACACAAAGAGAAAATAAAAATAAGGTAAATGTTACAATACATGATCGATGTAATATTTTAAATTTTAAAAAAAATTTTTTAAAAATATAATTTTCTGCATTTCACGCCTATATGACATCCATTAGTCACACTTGCGACAGAGCACTTATATGGCCACGCACCGAGATGTTGACAACTTCAGGCATTACTCATGCGCACAAACGATCGATTTGCAAAACCCACAAACCATTCTTAAATTTTAATTTCATCAGTTATTTTGAAAATGCTAATAATAAACCAGCACCGCATCCTCGCTCCTCTTCAAACATTTACTCAGCTCATTAAGAGGTCATCCCATATAGTAACGTTCAATTTCAACACTCACTGCACACTGCACTTGCAAATCTCTCGCGCAGTTAAACATAGCAAACCTCGCTCGCCTTTCCCTCCAAGCTCACATAATATCCACAACGGTCTCTCTCTCTCTCCACCACGCTGTGTACTACTACTCCCGCGCGTGATGTAATACAATGAAAAATGATATTTGCAAGCGGGGGCAATAACGCGAGTTGTTATTCCATATAACAGCAGCAGCAGCAGGAACTGCGTGTGCGCGCGCGCAAATTGGCCTTGCTCGTCGGATTCCTCCTTGCCTCTCTCTCTCTATATATAGAGTACTCACTCGCGGGAGACCGAAACACGCGCACGCGCCTCGAGGAAACAATTAGCGGGCGAATCAGATCGCCGGGGGTATCCTGCGGAAAATGTATTCCGAACCGCGAGTTGTGCGCAAGGAAGTTGTGATGTATACCAAGAGCCAGTAGAGAGGTCCGAAAGAGATCCGACCGAGCGACATAGCCGCGCGGCGATGGTCGAGAGGAGAGGATTCGGTGAAAGAAGGCTATCGAAACGTGCGCGCGGCTCTCGCTGAAGCGCTATTGTTCTGCCGCGAGATGCGTGGGCGTTTTGCCTTTTTAATGCGCGACCAGAGGGAAATTAGCGAGATGGCTATGTGCTTCGAAGAGCACGCAGTTGTGTCTGTATAGTATATAAGTTTTGTTGCTCGCGATGGAGCGAGGGTGGTGGAGTGGAAGATGAATTTAAATGCATGCCGCTGTGGCGCTGGGATTTATGAAGTGTATACTCGGTTCTGGAGAGACGGAGGCTATTTTCAATTGCTCATTATTTGTAAATTTGTTTGTTGACGAGGTTTTAATCTTTAAATAAATTTACATCTCTTTTACGAGTATAGTAATGGGTAAATGAAGGGGCATAACTAATATCTTCAAAGAGGAAGTGTAAACTTTACTCTCAATAGAACGATATTGTATGCGAATGTATATTTGACATACATCAAAACTATATATTTACTATATGTACTATTAAAAATTATTTAAATACAGGCAAAAGATATTATCATATCCTCAGGATATCCTGCCTTTTAATACGTTCCATCATGAAACGAGTTCACAACAGAGATCGCCTTTTCACTATCGATAGCTCTACTCCACATACACGCTTCATCTCCCCCTAATGACATAATCGCTCCCCAATCACAATAATAATCCTAATTACACTCCTATATCGCCGCTTATCCCATCGCTTATATACGCGTGCAAGAAAAGCGCGCCGCCTAATAAACAGCTCGCAGCCGCCGTCATTCTCATTCGTTTTTTTTTGTCTATACTTATACGCGAACTTGGAAGCCGCGTGCTCTCGCTAATCCAGAAACGACGGGCGGCTGCGTGCGTTTGGAGGCCAAGGCTCCGATGCCGTAATGATCTCCCGGCACGCAGAAAGGAGACAGCAAATGAATGGTGGTGAGAGTGATCGATCTCACAAGAGCGCGCGGTGAAAGTAATTGCCCGCTCGTAATAATACCATGCGTCATCGACGAGGTATATGTGTATGTTGCGTATATATATACACGCGCACTCGCACGAGTGTATAATTGTCGAATGGTATATAAGAGCGAAGGGGGTATATAGTATAGATTTAGCGAGGAGGTGGATGCTACTTGTTGCGCGCCAGCGCGATCATCAGTGCTTTGTGTGAACGAAGGAGAGGTGGAGAAGTTGAGATGCGTGGTACATGGGCGCGCGCGGATATGAGGGTAGCATTTTGCGGCGGTGGGGTGGTTTCGGGTGGTCTAAACGATCAGCCGTAAGAGATAATAGCTGGCGTTTGATGCGGCTGCGCCCGCGATGCTGGATAATGATAGAGGATGAATGGTTCATGGGTTTTTGCTTGGGCTGCACGTGAGCAAGACAAAACGATATTTCCGTATTTTTATTGTCTCGCTCTTATAAATTCTTGAAAATTTCGCTTTTGTCTTGGTCTTTTCAGTCAATATGAAAAGTATTATAGTCTTGTCTTGAAATTCTTACAACAGTAAGCAAGTCACTTATTAAAAATAGTCTGAAACCCAAATATCCGGGGGACGCGAGGTCCACACAAAACAGAGAATTCCGTAGACGTGCAACAGTTAGCAAGTCGATTGTTTAAAAAATTCTTAAACCCAAATAGCTGGGGGATGCGAGATTCACGTAAAAGTAGAAGGTACACAGACATGAAATAGTGAGTTTTTTAAATAATTGACTCGTTCACTGTCACACATCTCCGTGGATCCTGTTTTTGCAAGAACCTCGCGCCCCTTCCGGGTATTTGGGTTTCAGACCTTTTTAAACGATTCACTGTTAAAAATATCCTTAAATTTAAGAAACTTTGAAGTTATAAATGTTACTGAATTTTAAGAATAATTTAACTGAATGTAATTTAACTTACAAATTGACTAGGTTTAATACGAAATCAAGGCACAAGTATAAATAAATTAGTCCGGGCGCTGGTGATACTTGGAGCATAAATTATTAGCTTCCCTCAGTAACTTGGGGTTTTCTTATGTTTTCTGGTGCGCTGAATCGAAATTTAAAACGCATCCTTTTTGAGTTAAAAATTATTGAATTTTTATATTTCATGAGAGTGAACGGGAATAATAGCTCAAAAAATCGTATTTTGTGAAAACTATAGATAGAAACGTAACGCTATTTTTGTTTAATTGAAAAAAAAAACGATTTTTTGTTTATTGCAAATCAGTCATTTGTTTATAACAAAAAAACTGACGGATTTAGATCTTCGTAACCAATAAATTTCGATTCAGCGCACATAAAATAGTAGATTATACATACCTAGGGAGTAAAGTAGGATATGTACGCCCGCAAGGGGTTTGCTGCCCTGCGACGCTTATGCTCGTGTGTCTACTTTTTTCCGATTAGTACCGCCTGTAGCGAGACGCTACAGCACGCAAGCGGTGCTAGCCGGGAAAAAGTAGAGAAACGTGCATGCGCGTGGCTGTTTCTATATAGGAGGGAGTACATGTGGCGTTTTACTCCCTGACAACGGGGAGTAAACACAATACTTTACGCGTGGTATGCGAAAAA
>UXGD01006507.1:0-12379 GCA_900474315.1 Torymus auratus
GAGAGAGAGAGAGAGAGATATAGAGAGAGAGAGAGATAGAGAGAGAGATAGAGAGAGAGAGAGCTCGGACTGTAGAGCCGTTCGGCCGTCCATTAGAGCTACCGCGCGTGGGCATCAGCAGCCGTATGAATTGCTCGCTCGCGCCGCGGTAGAGAAGGCGACCGGTCGGCGAACTACAGCTCTGCGGAACAGCGTGCACGCGCGGGCCGGCTCATTCCGTCGCAGTGTGGCCAGGTTGTGGTGATTAATCGCCACACCAACACACATTTTAATTACTATATATATTGTTTACCTGGCAATACTGTTCCGTCGCATACCGCCGTGCCGCGTGTGCGCCTGCTTGTAAGTCTTCGCTGTGGGCTCGTGCCTCGTCTCCGTGCTCGTGCTAGAGTGCGTGCTCCTGCGACTGCCACCGACCGCTTTCGTCGACGTCTGCAGTGCAGCGGCCCGGGTGTGCCGTTTGTCGAGAGTGAAAGAGAGAGAATGTCACAGATACGGTTGGCGCGAGGAGAGAACGTGTACGAGAGGTCTGCCGCTGCAACGAGGTCCTGGCCGAGGTTTGTCTCCCGTTGTTAAGACTCCCTTCCGTTTCCCTACAGTATGTCGGCGTTCGCGCCGAGCGTCGCGCCAACGAATCTTACTCGCGCAGCAGCTTTAGCTCGAGCTGAAGCTAGATAGAGAGAGTTAGGGTTTCTATTGTTACCGGCTCGCGCTAGCCGGCGAGAGTATAGAGTTGGTGCAGTGACGCATGCACCTGGCGACCATCATACTTACATTGTGTACAGTTGGTGTTAAGTTTCTCATTAAATAAATACGAGTAGTTAATATAGCTTTTGTGAGTACTCCGTTTATTTCTCCGTGCAACTCTCCCCTGATCCCTAGCAGAGTGTGACAACATTAAGGCGTTCAATGTAGAAACTTGCCTTACATTTAACGGAGTGATTTCCACGAAACAGTTTTTGTGTATAATTTTTAAGATTCTTATTTGAATGTTTTGCAGACGAGTCATATTATCTTTATAAACGCCTTCCCATGCGATTATACCAGCGTTTATGAGAGTTTATGTAGCTGTGAAAAAATGCGTTAGAGATTTTGTGTCCATGTATTTTTTTATTTTTGCAAAGACATAAATTAGGTATATCGTTTTATTTATAATGTATTGTATATGTTCGTCCCACTTCATATTAAAATCGAAAATTATCCCCAGGTACTTGTAATCTGTAACTCTTTTGATTTTCTGTTTATGAATCTTAATTTCAATTTTTCTTGGTACACTATTGCAATAATTTCCTATCGTCACATTTCCTACCGTTTTAATTGTATTTAAAGACAATTTATTCAAAGCTAACCAATTTGCTATTTTATCAAAAATTTGTTCATTTTTTCCTGCGCAGATGCCCACGTATCATCACCAGAGATGACGTCAGTGTCATTCATCTGCATAGGAGTGAATTGTATTTTTGTGCAATTGATTTAAAATAATTTCTTTTGTGTTGAAAAATAAATGGATACTTCCCAATCTCAACCAAACGTACAGGAAATAGTTCAATTCGATGAAAGAATTTTTTTATGCCAAATCATCCTAACCTCGGTAAACACCGGTTTTTTACTTAAAATCCGGCGTTGTTTTTGGAACTATCCAAATAAAATTTTGACCTCCGAATTCGTGGTTTCTAAGTCAATATTTTTTTCCTGTTTAAAATATATACTTATATTAGAAGTAATTGGCGATATTCAAGAAAATGAGAAGAAATTTAATACAAAGGTACATCAGGTAATTTTAAATTCATTCAATTTTTTTGACATTATTCAATATAAACTCATACAATTTTAATGGTTATCAAAATTTTATAGTGACATAGAACTGTCATTGGCGGAAACGCACAACGAGATAGGCGAGAGCGTCGTTTGCGACTACTGAGTACGCCTGGCTACATATAAAAAACTCAGGACGCCTAAGGGTGGAGAGGCAACGCAGGCTGAGTAGATGGGGGGTAGGTGTTAACCGGTCTTAAGTGTTAACTGGATTTTCTTTATGCGTGTATCGTCGAGGTGATGCCAGACTATGCACGCATAATCCAAACGCGGGAAAACCAGGCTCTCCAATAAGCTTTTTCTTACCCAATCGAGCGTGGGCGTGATGATGACGCTAAGGTTGCATGCTTCAGCAACGTACAGCAGCGCAATGCCATTAATGGCTACCTTGAGTAGCGAGTCGACGTCGATCCTGGTGATGTAGAGCTCATGACCTAGGATCATGACCTTAGTTTTTAGAGGGTTTAAGAGTGGCGGGTTTCCCTTATCCAGTTGCCGACTGCATGGGCATCGATGGAGGCTCGAGTGATGATTATGATGAAATTATGATTCGGGCGATGGACAGTGCGGTGAGTAGGTCATTTATGTAGATGGTAAATAAGAGGGGGCCAAAGATACTACCTTGCGGCTCGCCCGCCGACACACAAAGCCAGTCCGAAATGGAGCCACCTTCATCGACGTCGGCCTAAAGACGATCAGCAAGCTAGTTAAAGAACCACCTGAGGGCGTGGTCCGACCGATTTAGGGCCCTGAGCGTGTAGTTAGCAAGCGGGCGTACGGAATGCAATCTAACGCTTTTGAAAAATCTTGAGCACTTTAGAGAACTCCGAACGGAGGGCGATAGGTCGCGTGTCAGATGGCAGGCGTGGGGTTTTTATTTTGGCAAGTGGTCGTAAAAGGGCCTTCTTCCATTTAGAGGGAAAAGTGGCTTTTGCGATTGAAAAATTTAGCAGAGATGTAAACTGAGCGAGGGCAGTCTTCGTAGCAAGTTTGAAATTGGGGTAGAGATTCCATCTAGACCGGATGCTTTAGAAGTAGAGCGGTTTAGGGCCTGGAGATCCTCAGCTTCGGTAACTGGGCGAAGACAGAACTGGTGGCCATGAGTGGCAGAGATCGGGTGTTCCACGGCAGTATCATAGTCATATTCGGTAATAAACAGATCACGATTAACAGTTGCCACAAAATGGACGTTTTAAACAGTCTCATCAAAATAACGAAAGAACGAGAGAGAGGTACAGCCAGACACGCGGAGATGCCTGAGCTCTCTCCATTTATCTCGGGGCTTGGTACCCCATCGAGTCGCGAAACAATGTAGCGGTTTTTGGCTCAGTAGAGGGCATTGGATGCAACAGCACAAGCAGCTCGAAATTTGAGCTGATCCGCAGCAGAACCTGAGGTGCGTGCGATTTTATAAGCACCACGGGCTTTCATGAGAAAGCGAATCTCGGAGTTGACCCCGGATTTTCGGCGGGAGGAGAGAACAATCGAACGAATATGTGCGCTTGCATCGTAAGCAGATATGATGGCTTTTGTTAGTCGACGCTCAGCCACTGAGACATCGAAAGTGCACGGTCCCAAGACGACTCCAATGGATGGTGTTGATGTGATGAAGGTGGAGGGAAGGATGGAGGGGGGGGGGAGTAGGGCCAGGGAACTGCGGACGTTATCGTAGAGGTGGCTATGGTTAAGCTTTGTGAGGTTACGAGAAAGAAAGGATTTTGAGATGTAGGAGAGTTTCTGTAGAGGAGGGTAAGATGTATGCAATCATGGCCAACGATGAATGGTACGGGAGATTTAGAGTAATTGGCTATTGGGTAGGAGTTTTTTACGATGAGGAGGTCGCTCTAGGTGTGTGAGTTGTTCAAAAGTTAATGATGAGTGGGGTCGGATTTTATAAGGAGCAGAGAGTGATTATCTATGAAAGATTATAGTCGGGTTGAGGTGAAGGCAGTACGCCATATTTATGTTTTGGTTGCCTCTGATGATTACAGATTACAGAATAATCAGATGACGATAGATGACGGCGAATAGTATTTTTGTTTGAAAGGTGGTTATATCAAGCATGAGGTACTTGGGCTTATTATTGAACAAGGGTTCAGATGCTACAAGAATCTCGACGGCAAAGTCGTCGCGTACATATACACCAATGCCGCTACCATCCACACCCTCCCGATCTGCACGGTAAAAATTGAAACCATCGAGGCTAAGGTGAGTGTCATCCATGTTCGGATGTACAAAAGTCTTGATGATAGCAAGAATATTGAAGAGCGTGTCAGTACACTTAGCCTCGAGGAGTGCAAAATGGGAAAGGGATAGGCGGTTTACATTTATGTAACCTAAAACTAAATCATAGGAGTTCGCACTAGGATTTAGATTATTAAGTGTGCGTCATGCCATCGCATTCACAGTAGTAAGCGCATCGAGGTCGGCCGCGCTATTTACTGGTATAAGCGGACCAGTTTTTGTCGGTCGCAGGAACACTGTCAGGTTTTTTTACTACAGGCCGAAGGTGGCTTAGCCCTTTGTGCAACGCCGAAGTGCGCTTCAGGAGTTTGTGGACGGGGTCGGGCCATAAGGCATTTACCGAGAGCTTTATGGTACCACTGGGCCCAAAAATAGTCTGGCAGTCGATGCGCCCTGAAGGAAACCAACAACCATTTTCTCTAGAGATTACCTTGCATGCTCATTGTGCGAATTTCATTCCATAACATTGTTATAAACTATATTACTGGGAACATATGACTGCAACCGATTACAAAAGAAAAAAAAGTTTTCGAGTTTTTTTTGTTTAAGTTATCCCTAATTTTCGTACAGAATCATTTCCTTTAATATGTAGATAAGTGCCTAGATCACGCACGCGATACTTATACTTTGAAGATACGCCTTTAGTTTTTCATTAATTAACAATGCGCAATCAAAATGGCTGCCCATTTGCTCATTCTTTTTTGCTCACATTTTGGCATTGCTTTCTCTAGATGTTCTATTTGCATGCGGGCGGATCAACGGTTTGAGAGAATCTGATTTGAAATTGATTGGAGCGTAACTTCGCAACGGCGAATATACATCGCCCGAGCGATGTGGACGAATGTTCAGGATTCGCGAATCCGAAAGAACGAGAGCCAAATAAATTCAGTAAAATACGATGAACCGAGTTTCATATTTTTCCCATATTTTATCTTGTGATCTCGTTTTAAATATTTATAATATTTATAATAAATTATTAATTTTGTAAAAATCATTATTCTGTATATATTTCTCTCCGCAAAACATAATTCTGGAGGCATTTTTGCAAAAAATAATACATTATGCACCAAGGACGCAAAATGTATCTCGGCGAGTGCAAGTTTTGGGGCTGAGCGTAGCAAGTCGCATGAGCAAGAATGATACAAGATGCGTCCGTGAATGAATTTTCACGTCCCATATGGAAGTTGTGGAACACTAAATGTATTACATGGCTTTACGTAGTAAGTAATATAGCATTAACGAATAATAGCACAAGAATATGTGTCTACCAAGATAATAGAATTAACGATTTATAATCGATAGTCATACGTGATTACGTTGGAATTAAGGGCTAAATTACTATCATCAACGAAGAGCGTGCCCATCTATGTGGTTTGTGCGGGAATAATACCGTATTAGAGAATGTGTTGCGACCATTTATCAACAATTGGAAATACCCATGGTGATTTTGTGAGTGTATTCAGCTTAAAATATCTAAAAATTCGTTCTTGCGAAAAGTCGGTCGGTAGACAAGACAGTTGCGTAAGATACTCTAGCACACATGCTCAATTGAGTGATATTATTTTCATGAAGAAGTTAAAATTCTGTGAGTAATATTATGTGTACTGTTTACAGAGATAATAACTCAACCCCCGCGAATTTTTCCTTATTAGCTAATGACCGAAAACCCATTTATTAAAATAATTTTGTCTGATGCAGACTGTCAAAACAGTAATTCTGTCACTCCAAAAATATCGTCGGAATGATGAAGGACGAAATGCCAAACTCCCTCAATATGTTTTCTCAGTGAAGTTATATTGAGAAACCCCACAGTATGACCTTCACTTTCCTCTTTTGACGCAACAGCTTCACGCGAATCTAGTCAATTATTCCCTGCAATCTTACAGAATATAGTGTCTTTAATTTTCTTACTACGCTAAGGTATCATGGTCTACTACGGTTTCATATGTTCCGTATCCTCGTTAACATACCTATACATATTCTGCAGGCATATGTACCTACTCGTATATTCCCTATCTACGGTATGATTGTATGTGTGCATGTGTATATGATCAATAAATTATTCTTGAGATTGCATAGTAATAAATAATTAAATTGAAATTTCTTTGGACATTTGCTTTAAATCATTTTAATTTATTGCAGGTTACCAGTTGCTGATGAAAATGTCTATAAATATTCGATGTGCTACTACCGAAGATTTATTGAATATACAACATTGTAATTTACAATGTTTACCAGAAAATTACCAAATGAAATACTACCTCTATCATGCACTGTCATGGCCTCAATTAAGTTATGTGGCTGAAGATGAAAAGTCTCGCATTGTTGGATATGTACTGGCGAAAATGGAAGAAGATTGTGAAGATAATCCTCACGGTCATATAACAAGCTTAGCTGTCAAACGTTCTCATAGGCGTCTAGGAATTGCGCAAAAGTTAATGAATCAAGCTTCTAGAGCAATGGTGGAATGTTTCGGAGCTAAGTATGTTTCCTTACATGTTCGGCGAAGTAATAGAGCGGCCTTAAATTTATACACAAGCAGCTTACATTTTGAAATTTCTGAAGTTGAACCTAAATATTATGCTGACGGTGAAGATGCTTATGCAATGAAAAGAGATTTAATCAATTTTCGACCTGAAAATTTCGGAGTGAATGAACAACTTAATGAAGGAATTAATGTGACTGTAAAAAAATGTTGTGAACATAATTCATAAAATGCAATACTTGACAGATATACTTCTTTACTTATTTTCTTATTATTTCTTAGCATTTGGTTTTATTTTTTTTTATTAAGATATTTCTATTTATTTTATATTCAATGTATCGTTTGTATTAAAATTAATAGTTATTTTTTATGAACGATGGCTTGACTGTAGGTTTACGTCATTCTCCAATACATTATTATAATATTTATTATTATTATTATTATTATTTATTTTTTTTTTTTTTTTTAAATAGCAAGTTTGTGTCACGGTTTTGGCAGATTGTTCGAGATAAAGCGCCCTCTGGTATTCTTGCGGTAGCAGAAAGTTGTGCGTCCTCGAGTGTGGAATTCGATGATGGTCGCCGATAGCTAAAAGTAGATATCTCGTATACAGCAACACTATATGGAAAAAACTTAATGACTACAATAGGACCTTTTGATTGCTATGCTATTGGTCGTGTAACATATAATTAGTGCAGTTCAAGCTTTGAATTTCAACACACAATGCTTAGTTTTACTGGTTACAAAACGGATCGAAAACTGATGAAGTTTTAGTGCTAAACGAGTACCGACAGCTTCTGGATATGGTGAGATTAGTCAATCCGACGCAATAACTAGTTCTGCTAGTGAGAACAATTGCAAGAACGCGAGGCGCTTTGAACGCAATAAAAATTGTCCGACAATTTCGTGAGGTCGAACAGCTTAAAAGCTCATGTTGTTTGGAGTGAGAAAACTGGGACTGTTCGCTTCGTCATGCTGCGTGACGACCGCGCAATGAGAGAGTGGGAGGGAGACAGAGAGGGGGGAGACCATTTTATGTTGCCAAGGCAAAGGCCGATTGGCGTATTAACAATTATGTACCAATTTTTACAATTTAATTTATCAATGGTTTATAAAAGGATGTAATAATATCTTACACTTAATAAAATATTTAAGATACGCATAATAAAATACAAAGTATATAAAAGTATCAAACTATAAATAATGTAACAATATAACGGTACTTCGACGAGGTTACATTTTAAATGTTTTTCCAAGTACGACTTTAGAAATAAATAGTCAAGATCAACGTATATCCTTATCGCAATGCCAATTACTGTGATTCCATCAAAGCATTCGTGCAGTTTCGCAGACCATCGGTGGTCATTTCGTGAAAAGATAATGCATGTCATCGATATCTTGGATGAGTGCGACTATTGCATGAAGCGAATTTGAAGGGCAAGGGGGGTGTGCACAAGCGAATGCACTGTAAAACGAGTGTATTTCATGTGCAGTAAATCTATTGCAACTCAAATTATTTTTATCAATCGTTAGTCCCTCCTTCCTCAAAATACGCCAAATTCAAGTACTATCATTAGACGAGGCTAATCCGTTTCTCAAATGCTCCTGCCTTGAAGATAGCATAAGTTCTTTTGATTGGCGACGCTTAGTGCTATACTGCGTAAGTAATTCAATAGAACGGAAACGCCGCGCATGCTTGTATAGCACATCTCTCTTTACAAAGCTTTGTAAAATAGCTTATGTCCGCTGTTGTCGATAGCGTTGATCGTCTCGACGTAGTAGGAGTCACATAAAGTACCTCCCTAAAATAAATAACAATACTAGACGTATCAGGACTTATATAATTTATAGCAGCATTACGTGATAGCGCACTAACAATTTCTTCTGAAATTTTTTTTATCACAGTATTTAAATTTAGGGTATGTTACAGTTTTATTACTAATCTTATAGGCTACAAACTTATAGACTAAACTGATCGCTAAATGCTCTGCCGTAATCGGTGAATCGGGTTTAGTAAATGAAACGAGCTGCAAGGGGAGCACCAGGCATGCGGGTCCTGGATTTTCCTAGTCTTGCAGAAAACACTTTCTTTTAAAAAATAATGAGACACGTGTCTGAGGGGTTTTCTGAATGGGTCCTATTTTTTCTACAGACCATGCAATCATGTAATTTCTAGTATTTTTAAGGATTTTTCACATTTCACTGTATAATTCCATTGACTTTACTCAGGAAAAAAAAAGTGCCCATTCAGATAAACCCTGCGACATGTCTCTCATTATTTGTTAAAAGGAAGCGTTTCTTGCAAGAGTAGGAAAATCCAGGATCCGCATCTCTAGAGCTCCCCTTGTTAGTGAAACTCCACAATCGCGAGATCTATACACGTGGCTACAATAATACTAAAATTAGTAGCTCCATGCGGGACTAAATATAGGGAGCGTCTATTAATAATGTCTAAGAGATATCGAGAATGGAAAGGATTCTTAAGCACATTGACATTAAAATCTCCTAAAATAATTATATTTTTATACGATTAACCTTTAGACTGCCGGGATTTCAAGGCGCATATCGCCCTCAGAAAACTGGTATAAAAGGTATCTTATATCATTGATTAATCATTGGGAAAGTGTCAATCGGGGGTAGCGTCAATGTATTAATTCTTCGGCAATCTAGAGTTTAAGCAAGTTTATCGATTACATTTAAGAATTCAGTAAGTACATGGCCGTCCTCATGTCTATATACGACTGCTAGCAATAAGTTCGAAGCTCCTGGTTCAAACGGAGAAGCTATTTCCAATACTAAGAACTGTCTCAGTGATACCTGAAATTTTTGACATAAATAGGACTTGAGAAGGATGGGACCTATGAATGTAGCAAGCTACTCCGCCTGCCTGCATGTATCGATTCTTATTTTTGTTCTTTAGGCCACGATCGTTTTTTAATAGATTGAAATTTTCGATTTGTACATGTTACTTGGGAGTCCGGGTCGAGCCATGTTTCTGAATTGCCAATATAAGTGGTTTAAAATCTTCTATGTATTTAAACGACATCACGCTTTCTCATTAGTGAGTTTATATTTATATGAGAAACTACGAGGTGATCAATGGTAGGCACTGAAGTCAAATCTGATTCAGACGAAATTGATGTGATATCACAGAATCGGAGCTTTTGCGGACGAAGTTCTGCTCGTTTCCAACCCTTCCATAATTACGAACCTTTGCTCAAGCTCTAACTAATCTTAGTAACTTATGCACTTCTTTGGCGAGAAATTCGTCGAGAAAGAACTTATTTTCTGGAAGATCTGGCATATCAGGGCAGGTGGTAACGACAGGGATGTTCCCTTTAAGAATCTTAAGCTTCATACCCAAGTTGTGAACTTGCACAGATTTGAACCGCAGTATAAGCGAAAACGACGTAAGAACAGCGGCGCCGTCATTAGAAGTGCTAGAGCTCTCATTCTCTTTAACACTATTAAGCTTCCCAATACTAATTACATCGCCTAATCTAGTAGTTTCAATGAAATTGAAAATACGGGTGACTAGGGCTAGGGTGACTAGTGGGAGTTACTGTGTAGTTAACATAATCTCTCAGATATTTAGTCGAGTATAATCGTACAATGAACAATAGGTTAAGCACTTAACTCATTTTATTTAATAGAATATATATCTTGATCGATTAACACCTAATATTTTATTCAAAATTAACCATAAATGTTGCAATATCAATACGAAATTTGGGTGTTGCATGCGGCAATTACTGACATCCCATAAGAATACGGCTTTGACTTATGGCGCCTCGGTTACTGCGCCCTGTGTTAAAAGATAGGGTGCCTTAACTGGGCCTTAACTTCCACATCTATTCTATTTCTTCATATGATAACTGACCTCGAGTGGGCAAGCCTGATACAACAATTTCCGCGATTGACTCATGAGGTCGTTCGACTGCCCGCTGCTCAAGAGCCCGTAACCGATTGTCAACTTGACTAAATCGCTCTGACGTAGTTCTAGCGACCTCGTTTAGCCTGGATTCTAGTCCCCTCGTAGGCGTGAACATGAACTCGTACATCCAAGACATCTTGGCTTCGCTATCTAAATTATTGAACCTTGACATTTCTTCCGAAACTCTTGCTGCCTGTGGATGTTATTGCGGCATTATCGGCGCGCTCACCCCCGAAACTGATGCTGCCTGCAGATGTTGTTGTGGTACTGCCAACCAGCTCGAAAACGAAAAAAGCGGTGGCTGATTTCGAACCGAGATACGCACGTGCACAGCCCAGAGGATATGTCATCACATGAATCGCAGGTCGAAAAGTTTTTTTTAATTCTAGAACTGCATTTTGCGCCGTGGGGCCTTTAGTAACTAAGTTCTAAGTTTCCTTAAAGCTATAGTATTAATATAAACCGCTTTGGTATGCTTGAAAACAAACTCAAAACAACATAAAATGTACTGCACAACACATCCAAAATATAAATAATAATACTGAGATAATAATTATGTTACTATAATAACTAAAAATAACTACTTTATGACTGACGCTATTCATTAAAAATGTAATTACTACAATGTTCACTATTGCCATTATCGCATTACAGGGGCTACACCTATGGCAGTAAAGTTGCCGTGGTTCAGGCGCTATTGTCTAAAGCAGACCAGTTACCGTGACGCAGGCGCCTTAACCTGTATCAGCACTGTTGCCGTGGATGCCGTGGGAGGAGGGAGGAAGGGAGAGAAAGAAGGGTAAGGGCGATATAAACAACGAACGACAGTGATTAAGTTAGTTGGTCAGAGGCATAGAGATAACACATGGAACAGAAAAATAGACACCAACATAGATAGAGGAGCGGACAGACAGACACAGAAGCGGAGACAGAGAAACAAAGCGAAACAGAAAGATTGATATAGTCATCCACAGAGAGATAGAGAAAGAGACTGTGAGATACGTGAAGAAAATAAGAAACAGAGGGATAGACACAGACAGAGAAATAAAAATAGATAGAGGGATCAAGCAGCGCGGGAGCGAACCGAAGGCATGTATCTGTCCAATGTAAAAAAAGCCTGACGGCCGACCGTGGTATATACTTTTTTACACCTTTGATTATATATTTTTTTTCATACTTTAAATGTATCAATGGATATCTTTTTTGATATACTACATGCGTAAAAAATTTCAATTGAGAATATTATGTCGTTTTGATGTATTTCCAGCGGCTGATTACTGTAACTTTTTTCCTTTTCCTTTTCCTCTCCATCAGCTGTTTTTTTCTTCCGACCTTAGCTGTTTTCTTCCGATCCAGCTATTTTTTCCCGCCGGTGATGATGATGGTGGGATACAGCAATAATTACGAGATAACAAAAATTGACAACTCGGTAAATATTGATCAAAATGAGTCCACTTTTGCTACTTAGGGATTTTTGGGGTCGCTGAACACTAATATCGCGACGGCAACGTTCCCCGAGATACCTGGTATCCAGGGTGGACCGTATAAACGTCTTCCCCTAGAGTTTTATAGGAATTTGTACCATAATTCGGCGAAACTCGTTACTTGAAGGATTTTGGGGTTGCTGAACACGAATATCGCGACGGCAATGGTCTCCGAGGTACCTGGTGTCCAAGGTAGACCGTATGAACATCGTCCCGTAGAGTTCTTTGGGAATTTGTAACATAATTAGACGATACGCGTTATTCGGGGGTTTTTACTGTCGCTGAACATGAATATTGCGACGGCAAGGGTCCCCGAAGTACGTGGTGTCCAAGGTGGACCGTATGAACGTCGTCACCTATAGTTTTGTGGGAATTTATAACATAGTTAGTCGCAACTCGTTACTCGGGGGCTTTTGG
>UXGD01006508.1:0-12375 GCA_900474315.1 Torymus auratus
AAGAACATTAAATCAAACGTTCTCTGCAAGTTTCAGGAAAATCACAAGAAAATCGTTTTCTCAGAGAACGTCCTTAATTTCGCCTTTATGTCGGCTCCAAATTTAAGCCACGTCAGCGCGGCCCATCCCGCAGGCATTATGCAGTGCGGTGTTACCATTATGTGATGCTTCATTGACGCGCGCGTCCCGCTTTAGTAAAAGATGAATAGATGTCGTACAGGCCTTAGCCGATAATTCTCCATGAGTCCTTTTTATTTACATCTACTCCGTTATCAAGAAGAAGCTGGGTCTGAAAAACAAAGCGTTTGTTATTAAGCTCCAAATTAAATTAAAAAGCCGTTGCCAATTCTACTTAACTCAATAATTCCCCATATTTATTTTCAAGTCTCATATAACATTTATAGACCCAAATTCATCTATATTAAATTCTCTGTTTAAATAATATTGAAAATACAAACAATTAAATGGCCAAATATTCGGAATGACCAAAACACATTTCTAACATATGTTTTTAACAACATTTAAATGTAGACTATTATGGAGCTCCTTCTAAGAGAGAGAGAGAAAAAATACTTGAATGTAGAAAAAAAATTTGAATATTCATATTAATATATACTCACAATTTCCACCTTGCATCCATCACTCCTAAGGTGCATGTGCAATGGCGTAGACCCTAGAAGATTCTCAGCGTCTATATCGATTCCATGGCTGATCAACACCTCGATCATCCTTAAGTTCTCGTAATATATCGATCAGTCTAGTACACTCATACCCGCTCCATCTACCGCCTCAGAAAATGCTCCTTCAGCAATAAGCTTTAGTGCCGACTCGTTGTTGTTTGCTCTCACTGCCTAGTGGAGAGGCGTCATTTCCTCAAAGTCGCACGCATCCACTACAGCTCCTCCTGTGATAAGATCTTCGACAACATCGGGGAGGTCGTCATCTGTCATTGCGACCTAGTATAGCGGTGTCTGGTCCTCACTGTCACGTGTAAATTCGTAATATAATATAAATTATTAACCAAATATTTTTATAAACGCTACGAGACAGAAATTGGTTCAGCAATGAAGGAAGCTGCAAAAGAGAGTTGTGGAAAAGCTGCTGACGAAGAGAGAGGGCTAGTAATAAGGAATCTGAAGAAGCTCTGCGACTCTTTGTAAAATTGAATCGACTGCATAAATCATGCATATTCTATCTTTTTTTTATTTACAAAATTAGATAATTTACTGTTTTTATAAAGTTACTTTTTATAGAAATAATAACATTGTAACCAAACACACATTTTGACACTACATGTGTCATATTTTGCAGAAACGAGAGGTAGCTGAAACTAGTCCACAGTTGAAAACGGTGGGCGTAATTAAACATTTGAAAAAATGCTTTTGTTATGCCATAGAACAAAACCAAGATAATACTTCTATCTTTGCTGCGGCAAAAATAGTACACCTGACCACGTTTATAATAATCACGAAAATTGTGGTGAATGGTGTACACGTACTAATGATAACTCTTCACAAACTATTAAATTGACAAGAAATCTTTGTAAATGAATCTGAACCCAATTTTTCCTAATACGCTGAAAATGCTTTGAAGTTTAGTGTTGCAGCATCAAGTCAGGCGAATAAAAACATGAACAATATTATTTGTATTAAGGCTCCTAAAGCGAAATGTTACAGCAAAACAGAATCAGCCGACTATAGAGTTGCTATTGCTGTATATCATCTAAAAAATAAAGGAGGTGAAGGATTAATAAATGTAAAAAATAATTTCAGATTACCAATGCAACGCATTCAGTTAAGTATCATACTAACTAGGAGAGGGTCAGGGGGTCCAGATCACGGATTCGTCTAAAACTTTGGGATAGGTTTTTGGACATAAAAATATCTAATTCACTTACAACCAACTTATTTATATCCTCGACAACATAACAAAAAGAGAAACTCATCTTCGATATTTACTTTCATTTACCTGAACACCTTCAACACTTCTTCCTCTCTTCAACAAAAACTCCCAACCAAAACAAGCAATCATCGCTACCCCGACGCCCTCGCAACTTTCTTTCCTCTCGTATCACAAAAAACCGCCTCGTTCCCGTTAAAAAGTCAATAAGAACATCGTCCCGGAAAACCCACACCACCTCCGTTCCCCCTGGTTACATCATCCCCTTGCTCGCCGAAATAATCGAAGGCCCGTCCATTACGAATTTCCCTCCCGCGACCGCGGGGCGGAAGGGATGAATAATGGATACGCCGCACCCGATGCTTTTTGCTAACTTGAAAGTTGCTGATACACGTAATATTGTTGCGGCCTCCGGTAAGTTTCGCGCCGATAAATTAGTTCTCACCCGTGCGCACACGCCTTGTGTGTAAGGGAATTTACGCGTGGTCTCGGAGTTTGGAGCGAGGTGTATAAATATACACGCGAGAGTGTATGCGTGTAAGGGAGAGTTGGTTGGAGCTTGCTGACGCGTGAGTGGTGAGTGAGTGCAGGCGCGAGATGTAGGGGCTGGGAGTTGTAAATGAGATTTGGTTTTCGGAATGGAACGCGAAGTATGCTCTTAAGTAGTTAAGTTGTAAACTGCAAGTATATTATAGATTTATGTTTGTATAGTATGAATGATGAAGAAATGTGCATTTTATATTAAAACGGCATTGTGAGAACGTAGAGAGAATATTGCTTGTGATTGAAGAAATCGATTTAAAAACGTAAATTTATGAATAACTTTTGATTCGAATGAAAATCAAATGCTTAAGGAGATTAAATGTATAATTTTGTTTATATCTATCACGACAATTCGGCAAATGCAGAATTTCAATAAAGGATGGAGTGACAAAACATTAAATGATAAACCGAAACGAAATGTGATATTTCGAGGCGAAATTCGACATGTGTAATACTACTCTCATGCTCCCAGGAGAGCTTTAATTACTAAATGCAAAATAAAGCGTATATTCGTAAAAGGCGATAATGTGGGTGTCGACCAATTCTGTAATTAAATGAAAATTCAACCTATTTACGCGTTTCATGTAGATAAAATACATTGAGAGTTTGTAATATACACGTATAATTATACATTCAGCTTTATTATTTTAAATTTTTATTTCAACTTCCACAACTTTAATAAAATGTCAAGTCCTAATTCACATTCATCCAGCAATGAAACGTATAATAATTTTGCCAAGAAATAATGCGGATAAGCGACAGATATTTTTCCGAGAGATCTTACTTACGCATTTCCTCGGAATCGCGAGGATATTTTCCAGTGAAATTTTGTACGGTGATAGATTTATAGATTTTCGCATTTAGAGATAAAATCCGTGCCTGCGAGCAGGGATAAGCAGCAGTGGCGAACAGACATATACACGAGAAAAAAGAAAGCAGATCCTTGCGGATAGCATTTTCATGCTTTCAGGGGCCGCGCGAGGTTTATTTTTATATGCAACCTATACGTTTCCCCGCCAGTAATGCCGGCCAAGAATTTCATGAATGTTTTATAAGAAAAACCTCGGGCTCGAAATTGATTTTCAATTTAGCAAACATAAGGCCGGGAGAAAAGCGCGTTAACAAAAGCGCGCGATGCCTTCGCTTTCTTTGATAAAGCGATTTTTAATTCATAAAGTTTCGCCGGCGACAGGAAAGAACGGCTGGGATATTTTTATCGGAGAATTTCCGTATGTATTTTCCATCGCCTCGTCGAAACAGTTGTTCCATTTTCCCGCTCGCCTCGGTTCCTCTGATACCGTGAAAGCCCAGTGATTCGCATACACACACGTGTGCGCTCTATACGCTTGAAACAATAAAAATCTGTGGATTTAAAATTGCGGAAAAATAGAATGGATATATAGTAATAGGAGATCGCAGGTTTGGAAAACAGAAATGTTACAACGAAAAGAATAAATATGTATTCACGAAGTCATCAAGTTTTTATTTGAAACACATCGAAATCAATGCACATGTTTTTTGTCGCTCTGGCGCGTTACACACATCACGAAAAAAATGTTCTTGTATAATCACGCGTGCAATGCGCGAGCGCGTCGTCAGCTCGCGCCGCGGGTGTGTGTCCGAGCGCGAGACCCACGCGCGCACGCGCTCGCACTATACTTATATAACCCCCCCTTTGCTTCGCAATATTCTGTTTTACACAATTATACGCGAACATACTTCCTCTATAATATACATTTACACATGCTTAAACGGTAATAATAATCATCATAATAATAGTATAATAATCATCTTTATTCATCAACATTTCCGGCGATCACCTTTTAATATGTATATATATGTACTTATATACGTGTCTTTTTTTTTTAATTTTTTATATTTATTCTTTGTTTGAGATTTTTTTTTGTCTCCACTTATCCTGCGATATAATGTATATATGTATTTATCGGTATATGATGCGCCGAATGCGCGCGCGCATATTCGTGTGTACGTGTGTTTGTGTGAGTGTGTAATGTACTTTTGGGGAGCCTCGCTCTCGCAACGTCCAGCGGGCGAATGCGAGGCCGCTTCTCCTTCAGCGTGTTCTCATATATATATCTATATATAGTTAATGTGTGTATATATATATACTCTTTCATCGTAAATCTTTTCTCGCAAGTGGTCGACGATAACAAGGTTTATATATGTAGTGCATTTTATTTCTTCACATAATTCTCTAGGTTTAGATACCTGCGTTTCTGCTCGTCTCTAGTTTGTTTTCTCATTGATGCCCGTGTATTCTGTGAAAATACAACCTTAAGTTTGTTTCTGATGAGCCGGAGCGCTCATTGTTTGATAAATAGCAGTAAATTATTGTAATAAGTTAGAGCATTAAAATACTTTTGTTTGTCCAGGCAAAAATAAAAATTCATATCAAAACGTAACATTTTCTTTTCTTCGTATATATTTTCACGTGTCGGGTAAATATCTCTGTTCTTGGACCGTAAAGGATTGTTAAAAAAGATATTATAATCAGCTTTGTTTGTATAATGGAACGTCCTTTGATTTCTTTTTCTCATATATAGTATTACACAATTTTTAACTAAAAGCTAAAGCTTTTATCATGCTAGCCCTTTGAAATAGGTGCTCGGAACAAACTTACAGATACGAATATATAACCCAGTTATTTTTTTTTTTAAATTCTTTTGCTTCTCTGGTCTGACTTAAAGGATTATCTCATCATCACTCGAGGAAAGACAGTGTAATTCATTTGATATGATTAATTGACAGTCACAATTCATTTAAAATATTTGATTCTTTGGAATACTTTTTGATTACACACACATAGAGAAATATATTTTTTTTCCGCCGCTCATTGAAAAATAATATAATATTTATATAGATATTATAACGTCAATACGATACGCTTTGTTTGATTCCCTTTAGTTTCAAAAGTCTTCTCGCGGTCGTTCAGCTGTACGTGGGGATAACAACATTTGAGAAAAGGCTGTAAATTTTGCGATTATTGTATACGGGGAGAGGGAGAAAGACAGAGAGCGCGCAATTTTTTCTCACTGTCCAAAGTTCGCGGAAAAATAAAACCGAATGCGTGGGTTTTGTGTGGATACGAAAATTTCTCTCCCCTCGCAATATTCACGCGCGCGATAAATTTCGTTCGAGATTTTCGTCGTCCCGTGTACAAGGTGTAATATATATATATTTTTTTCTCACCCACGTTTTAGCGTTAATACGCAGGTATCTGTTTTTCGGAAACTCATATTGTATATATCTCGCCTCTTCGCTGAAAAAATACATGCATGCGTACGTGATTACTCGTATATGCGAGTGTATGTGTGTGTACATGACTTTCTTTGCGTGTATGCAAGCGCAGTATATAAGTAACTGAGGTACGAGGTATACAGTGAATGCAGCTTTTTTCCCTGGTGGGAAAATCACGCAGATTTTTCGCGTTTTGAAATGTACTTTAATAGATTACTGAAGGTCGAAATATGAGATGTTCTTTAATACTTTTTTAAAGTTTCGGTTTTTCGTTTTGCTCGAGGAAACGAGGAATACCATTTATTTTACGCGCTGAATCGCGTACTTTTTGGATATTAGAAAAAATTTTTCCAACATCAGAGAACATATGAGAAAACTTTTTTTGTCATTTTTTGTCTCGTTATATTGGCGAGAAGACAAAAGTCCCGGGAGAGAGAAAAGTTGCAAATCTGCTAAAGTACAGTTCTCGACGGGAAGAAACTTTTTGGCTTTGCGAGACAACGGAATAGTATTACCGTACATTTAAATATACGTTCATCATTTGTGGGATTCGCACTCGCACGAGTTTTATTTTTGGTTTTTTAACAAATTTGTTTTTTTTTCCTACAGCCCTTGGTAAACCTTTGTTTATCATTAACGTTATACGGAGTTGTTCTACAACATTGGGCTTGCTACATGAATGTTTGTTTTTCTCTTTTTTTCGCAAGACTTTACTGTATTTACAGTAAAAGTCAAATGCTATTTTCTGTAAAAAATACAACAGTTTTTTAAATAATTAAAAAGCTTGGCAAGAAATACATTAACGTTACTTTTCATAAAAATTCTAAAATTATTTTTAATTTTTTTTTTCTTCAAATTATTTAAAAAATCAATAAAAAGTATTGAATTGTGCAAGTATATTACGTATTTTCATGCTTGTTTACGTTGCACTTATGTAATCGATAATAAAAAAATACTGAATAAATGAATTTATAATAACACAGGGTTAGTCGAAGGTATTGAAAATTCGACTGAATGAAACATGCCAGTACAATAGACATTGAAATTTGTCACCTGTCAAGGGCAGACATACACACTGACACTGACGGAGATGTATATGATATAGATATAATTCTGCTTTGAACCGTCGGTTTTGAACTTAATTAATTATGCACCGAATCAGTCGAAAATTTCCGTCAGCGCGTTTCCCCACTTCATTTACAAACAACTAACTGAAACATTTACATGACAGACGTAAATTGAAATTAATTTTATTTGAAAAATGATAAAAAATAAAAAAATTCAAGGTCACAGAAAATTAAAAAACAATTCGCAGTTCAGAAAAATACGATTTTTATTAAGAAAGCTCTGAAAACCGTCATCTTTAATCAATGAATGTTCTTATAATCCATGATTAAGTAATAAGACAAAAGAACTGCAACTTTGTACTGAGCACAATTGTTTCAAAATAAAAAAGATCATTTGCGCTGTATCCAACTTTGGCCTCGAATATGACTTTACCATTATGCAACCGATAAGTTTTCTCGATTTTACTTTTAAATTTTAGTCTTCAATTGTACTGAACGTTTTGTTTTTATTTCACTCCAAGTTATTCAATCGGAACGCCCGTTATCCGATCACAACCTCTTTAGGCCACGTTATGAGTGCTCCCGCCGACAGCTATATACCCCTGCCAGTTGTTCTCTTACGAATTGTATACAATAGCGACTGCTAAGCTTAGCCATCACGGTATAATCATCCTCGTATCCTTTCCTACAACCAACAACGAAGCTAACCACTTCGACTTCATACCAACGCTCCATCCGTGGCCATATCGCACGCGATGTCAGGCAGTTATATAACCGCTCTCACACGATTTATCCAGGTGAAGTCTACATTGTCGTCGTGGTCAATACAGCGATGATGGGAAGATATTTGCGTCTCTCGGCGGATTCTCGGTGAAAGGCTCCACTTTCACGGGCTTGTGATGTGTATTTATGTCGGACAAGAGGTTCAGGAAAGGATGTATAGAGAGAAGGGTGAGGAAAAAGGGTAGAAAGGGGTAGAGAACGAGCGGCTTAAACCTCGTAGTTGCGGAACTTGTTGACGATCTCGCTGGGCGGCTGGTTGTCCCAGTTGAGGTCGCGTCGCGCCCCATAGTGGATGTTAGCGCCTCCCTCGCTCGCGCGCCTGTTTGCGTTAGCCGCCTGGATCTTGGTGCGGCCGACGAGGGAACTTGCTCCGGAGGCGGCCTCCTCCGTCTCCGGCAACATGCGGTCTTTAGTTTTCGGCTGGCTCCAGTGCATCGACTGCGAACAGAAGAGAGTTTCGGTATGCGGTTAGAGGTGAAGGATTCAATTGATTGTTGCGTGCAAAGTTTATGTGTAAAGGGATTATTGTCGCTGATGCTTTTTCAATTTCGGTTTGAGGTTGTTTGCAAAATAGTAATTTTTGTCTTTAGGGTGTAAAGTAAAACAATTTTATAATCCAAAAACGATTAGTACAGATATATTTTACGCATACTGAACAAATAATGTTTATTTTGCAACAAGATTGTACTTCCGTGTTCCCTTTCGATATTGTTTGCAAGTGCACGTAAAAAGACGTGCGTCAAGTATTTTATTTTTTATGTCCGCGGATGAAACATTTTTTTAATTACGCCGTATATTAATAATTAGACGGAAACATAATTTATAATTAAAAGTACCGGTAAATGATGTAAGCACATTTAAAGTAAATTATAGTGAGGAATGGTTTAAAATAATTTTTGTACTTACAATTAGATAATTAAATGAAAATATGTTACTTGTTTAGTATAATTTGCCATTATTATTTTTTTCATGGTCAAAATCATTCATATTAAAGTTATGATCTTATAAGAAACGTATTCCAACAATGAATTTAAATGCTGTTTTTCAGGTAGTTGTTCATCTCTTAGAAATTTTGTACACGCATGGGCGAATGTGTGTTGGAAGTTCCAAAAGGTTTCTAAGAAACACGTTTTATGACACAACTACCAAATATAATTTAATTAAATTATACAGTTATTATTGTTATATAATTTAATTAAATTATATAACAATAATAACTGTCAATAATATTGTATTTAGTGTTTTTCGTAGCAATTACTTGTAGGATATGAAAATATAAAATATTTTATTATTCGGTAAAAATGATTTACTAGATTACGAGACTTTGTTGCGAAGAAGAAAGCCAGCGGTAGGATTTAGTGTTACGTAGGTACATAGAGTATAATATGAATGATCCTGAAAATAGGTCACCCGCTGCCCTAGTATAGTCGATGTGCACGAAATACAATTCACGAGTCACAGGTAAGCTGCACGTTACTGTTTTTGTTCTTTTATGCGACACATTATTTAGTACAGGTAGTAAAATATAAATGTTGCAAATAAATGGCAATAAAAGCATATGACTTATTAAATAAAATTTTTATCTTAAAATCAATATCTATAACGAATAATTTTTCATAAAGCTAAAATTAACAAAATAAACATTATAATTTACTGTATTAGTTAATTATACAATTTTCGTTCATTATTCGTCATGCAGTGAATTGTAATTCAATAATTTTTTTAATTTTATAACATACACATACTGTTCTTTATTGACTTTTAATAAAGTAAATTCTAATGGAAATTCTCCTCGAAAAAATGTCAAAAATACACATAAAATGAAAGACAAGAAAAATAAATACCGCGTCGCGAATAATTTGATCATACATTTTTCATATCACACAGGCACCGCGAATAAATGATGCACAGTTGAAGTAAATATTTTGAGGAAAAAGAGAAAGAGTTCCAGATATACATCATTCTACGTTCGGCCGTACCCATTCATATACGCGGAAAAGAATTTGATATATGAGAGTTTTATCCGCGCATTGCTGCCATTAGCATACACATGGCTATTTATCCCTCCGCGCTCCGTTAGCTTTTTACTGCCTTTTTTTCATACGCACGTCCATTCAAATTTTTTTTTCTCGTTAAATCCACAACAATGCCGCTCGAGCAACGCTACACTGCTATACAGACTCGACATTGTATGCTCGCAGTATTCCAACGATACTTTTAATACAGATTATTTCAATCCTTTGAAAAACAATTCGAGCTCAGCCAAATGAAATAATCAAAATATGATCTTCGCCATTCACCCGGCAGATGAAACTTCGCGAAGGCTGGCAAATATTATCGGGAGAGCCCGTGGCGACCAAGCCGAAAAAATATCGCTCTCGAAGAGCGAGCTTTTTTCGTTCTTCTCGTATTTATATCCGACTGCGGGGTTTTGTTGATATTTCTTAATTGCAAAAGCTATCGAGGAAGACAGGCGGAGACCGAGAAGTCGATATATACTATTGACTTTGCAATGTTTGCCCGAAGGGGAGGAAACGCAGGCGGTGAAATAGCCACAGAGCTTTGTGGTGCGCTTGTCTTGTTATTTTTCTCAATTAAATTAGTGGGATTGGGACTGCCGCTGAAGAAGAACCTTCGAGTTTCCGAAGTACCGCAAAAAGTTCGATCAGATAGCGTTGCTTTTTCGATTTTAACTGTATAAATAAACGTAAAAAGGGATTTTTCCATTATCCACTAAAATAGCGCGTTTTTTTCTACAATCAGATAATTTTTATAAAAAGTATAGTGCAAAGAATTCCAATAATTAAAGTTTTTTCTCACAGTATAAATTAGTTTAGGTAACAAATAATAAGTTTTTTCCCTCGTTGCGCTGATTGGGTTCTCTGTCTTATGTAATTTACAATTACTACAGCGTTGACGAACAATAATGTAATTGAAAAACGATGGAGTAAACAAATTGAAATCTTTTCCCATACAATCCACTCACAATCGGTCTATATACATATCCAAAATCCATTATTCGCTAAAAGCAAAAAGTTTAATGTTTACATTCTCCGAGAATCTCATTTTCGAACATTATTACAGCGAAGTCTAATGGAAAACGGAAACCGAAGCATTTGCACACGCAACTATTATATACATTCGTTATCCACGACTTGATGTAATCAAGTCTATAGTCGGGCTCACTGGGCTACGTGTAAGTACCAACTTTGAGGTAAAGCTCTACTTGTATATTATCGTCCACTTAAAACCAACCAGCAAATGAAAATTGAAGTGCAAGTTGCTTCGTTACATCGTATACTTCTATTTTTCACTAAATCATCTCTACCGTTCTCCTATAGACAAAAAAGTACCTCACGAAAATAGCCGACAAAATAAATACGCACGCAATCGCTCACGCAACATAAATAAAAGATATCCCGTAGCCCCGAATAGTAAGCGCGTTTTTTTCCCCCAAATAAGAAATCATTGACCCGTCGCGAAATCTACCCCGTAACCCGAAAACACCTCTTTTTCCCTACTCTCACCTCCGCTCGATCAAAGGAACACCCACAGCACACTGTCTATCTCTCTCACTGGTAAAAATCTCTCGCTCTCTCGGTACCGCTCGTTGCAAAAGCATCCCAGCACCCTCCTACCGGCCAATTTAAAGCTGAAAGGCCGAAGCTTGGCGTGCGCAGAGCGAAATCTTCCGCGTATATATGTACAAACAGCTGGGTCACATCGCGAAAGCGAGCGAGCGAGTGAGTGAGAGGCTATTTATAACTTCATTTGCCCGGCAGCTCTGGCGCTCGCGCGCAGGTCACCATCTTAATGGAACTCGGGACGCTGAATCGATATACCTCACTCTCACTCTCCGGTTGCCTCTCCGGTCTGTGTGATATTCTGTACACGGCGGCAACGATTCTACGGGGGCTACACTCCAAAGTGCTTCGCCGGCTCCTTCCCCCGCACGAGCAAGAGTTTTTCGCGTGCGTAGAAAGGACAAAGGAATCGAACTCGCGACTCTCTTGGTTGGTGTATATACTTGCGAGTTGGAAAGTTTCGCGAAAGGATTGGGGTTGGACGGAGGGAAACTGCTCGATGGAGCTTGTTTGGCCTTGCTCGATGCTGAGTTTATAAATGATTTCATCGGAAGTTAAAGCCAATAGAATGTAGCGGCCGGGAAGAAGAAGAAGATGGAAAGAAAAGTATGGTTTATAATATAATGTCGAATATAGAATATTCATTTTTGTTTTCCTGGAACTGAAACAGTATTTGATGGGGCATTGTTATGATGATTTTCAATGTTTTTTTTAATCAAGTTTATGAACTGTATATTCTTTTTCAACCTTGCAAGGTGTTGTCGTGCCGGGAGAAAAACTCGTTATGTCTCAATGGGGAATTTAATCAATTTACTAATTAAAAATGATTCTGTACTCGTTGCGACGGAAACCGCTTATTGGAAAAAACGTGGAAAGGTGAAACTTAATAGAACACACAATTTCTTATAATTTAATACTTCGTTGATGTATTTCGCGTATATAACTAGCTACAGAAAAAAGAATTGTTTATGTTGGCTAGACAGAAATAAATAATTAGTATTAATTCCATTGATAAAGAGAATAAACTAAAAATTCACATAATTATAAAGTTTGAAAGGAAGTGGACACTTTTTAACGCGACGCAAAAAGTAGGGCAAACTCAAGACTTGAAAAAATTTTGACATTGTGTATACGTAACGGGCAAAAAGACTTGTGCAATATTAGAGTTGGCAAAAAATGTGGAACGCTTCACGATTTTGCGTGTCATCCTTGCGCAGGGGCCATGCTAATCTTCTCTGTAT
>UXGD01006509.1:0-12375 GCA_900474315.1 Torymus auratus
TCTCTCTCTCTCTCTCTCTCTCTCTCTCTCTCTCTCTCTCTCTCTCTCTCTCTCTCTCTCTCTCTCTCTCTCTCCCGAAACAATTAATTAATTACGGCGATTAAGGCTACGAGAGACAGAGAGAGAGAGAGAGAGAGAGAGAGAGTGCGATACCTGCACCACGAGAATAGAATGACCCGAAATTCCCGACAACTAGTTAAATAGAAAAAAAAAAAACAAAAACAAAAAAGATAACGAAGTGCATTAATGCGAAGGGTAACGGGTTCTTGTGTATACAGCAATATGCTAATGAGAATGAGATATTTTGGCATGATCTATATCCCACATATCTGTTCCATATTAAATGCATGTAAAACAGAATTCCAGCTATACGGGGGGTCACCTCTGCGCTCCGAGAAATTAATTCATTAGAGTGCGGGCTTACATATCAAATTTCCGGGATTATTCATCGCGTCTGGACTTATTTCCGAAATTATTTCGAATTTCGCAAACCAGTGATTCTTCTTTTACGTTTTTATTTATTGCTTATTATTCGCTTATCCATTTCCTTACGATAGTTCCACAAAAGCGTATCATGGTCATTAAAATTTATGGTTTATGATTTAACAATGTACTTTGTCTTAATTACATGTTTTAATTTAATAATTACCACTCTACTTCAATTTCGTAATTACAGCAAAAAGTATGTTACACGCATTACAAACTTATTTTAAGAGTTTGAAAATTATTTTAACCATAAGTTAATGCGGATTGAGAAAGAAATATCAAGAGTAGGAGACCATGATTAGACTGCTTCGAAATTTCCTCAATTTTTGCAATTAATTTTGAAATCCATTACGCAAGAACCTTATTATTCAAGATTTTAAGCTTGACAAGTCAAAGTTTCGGGATGGCCTAGAGCCTCGGAAGTGCGCCTTTTCCCAGCAAGTTGCCGTCGTCTTCTGAGCCTTTGCCGGCACTGACGGCAAATCGTTATATCCGTTTTCCATAATGTATGACTCACGGGGCGAGAAATTTCGCGTGGATATTGGCCGTTTTAGAAATCTCCGAGGTGCCAGTATGTAAAACACATCCGAGTTTTTTTTTTCTACGATCGGGCGTTATTCGGCTTTTATCTTTTATTCTCCCCTTGCGAATTCAATCGATGTGTGACAGTTTTATTGTTTTGCTAATCTCGATTTATCGATTGGATAGAAAAACAGGGATATCAAAGTATTATGCTACAGGAAGTTTTTTATTTTTTTGGGAATAGGATTTTGATTTTAGTCTGTTCGTATAGTAGCTGGATATTTTTAACAGGAATATGGGAATTGTATATTATGCAAGAATACCTCCATCATATTTTTCGTTGAAAATATTGGATAACAAAAGTTACGGGGTATTGTTTTCTTCTTCTTCTTATTTGGCTCAGAGCTATAGTGCTCGTGGCGCCATCACCTGGCGGTTGGGTATTGTTTTAAGTAAAAGCTTAAGTAATATTACGCGTTCAATTATAGCGTTACAAAACTACCTTTTCTATTATCCCAACGAATTCCAACAAACAAATAACCTTCTTGATTTACGATGCATTCCTTTACTTTTAATAACAAATCACACTACACGCATTACGCTAAGACCTTTCCGTCACAGTACAATAGAAAAAAAAAATTTGCTAACGAGTCACCGACTGCCCCAAGTACACAAGCAGCAAACAAAGTTATCGCAACAACAAGATAGCCATCTCGTCATGACTTTTATCAACTCGACACTATTAGCCCCTTTATACATCATTTTCATCTTTCAGCGCCTTTTCAGCGTTCGCTCGTTGCAAAAGCCCGTTAACGGGAACGGCGCGCGTGCGCATACATATATAGGCCGCCAGTGTGTATATATATAATATATAGGGTAACGGTTCCCGTTAGCCTATATACTCCCACGCGGATTACGAATTCCCCGTGCCATTGTGCGAAACTCTGACGCCTCGTGCGTAATGGAACAACCCCTGCGGCAAGCCTGCCTCTCTCTTGTCCCTGTCGCATTGAGGCACGTCACATCGAGTTTTAAAGATGTTTGCGCTTCCGTCGTGTTCGATAAAAGGACATTCCGAAAGAATTGCTCTTTTACATATTATTATACAGTGTGCTTATAAATTTTGCGTGATGGTACACGGTCACCCATCCGGATATGATGAAGTGCGCGGCGTAGGCGGGCATAGATTGCGGGTATTGATTACCGCAGCGTTATTGAATTAGGGGAAAACTATTATATTCGGAGCGCGAGATTTTACAGTGGGATAAAGTCGGATAGGATTTAATGGACCGTAACCACGGGCGCGTGGCGGTGGTTCTGTGCGTTCGATTACGAAACCAATTAGCGCGCGACGTTGTGCGAGGCAAATTAATAGGCCCCCAAGGGGAATAGAGACAGAGAGAAAGAAGGAAATAAAAGAAGCGTAAACTTCCGAGGAGATTAGCATAGCCATATGTGATGTGTGTGTGTGTATAGATGTGTATGTGCGCTGCCACATTAACAATTCAAATTGCGTGTCGCGCGTGAGCGTGAACGAAGGAATTTGCGCGTCCATTGGCCCACTGACGATGAATCTCTCCGGGAGGAAGAAGAAAGATGCTCGTGCTAGTCTGAGAATTTCGGAGAGAAATCTTTCTTTATTTTTATTGGTCTCTGCGGGCTGGTTTATTGTTCTCGTGATTACGACACACCGAAACGTTCGATTTTTTTTTTTTTTCCATTTCATTTTAGATGAATATATTTTGCTAGATTTGCATGCGTCTAGAATAAAAGATTTTGTCTGAAAAGTTCCGAGTAAGTTCCTTATATATGAAAATTTATTCACATTATAAATAGTTTTGTTATACCCCCGTATTAACTTGTGTTCGTTCCTCGCAGAAGATAACCCGATATTTTTTATTATTAATTTTAACAATAAAACACGCGACCCGTATCAAGTGAGGCAAAATTTTATCGAGATAAATTTTTCCACTTATTTTCGTTAAACTCTTCGTTTATGAATCTCATTTAATTATCGGAAATGAATGGCTTGCTTGCTCTACATTTATTGTTTGCATATTATTCGAATCAGATAATATTCATCGTAAAATCTTTGATTCTACATTTTTAAGTATTCTGGTAAATTTAATTAAAACTCTCACATTTTATGCACGAAAAATAATTAAAAAGATTCAATGGTTTCGGAAATTAAATTTTTAACGCTATAATTTTAGTAATTCAAATGTAATTTTTAATTTCATTTTTAATATTCTAATGGCCTTTTCTGATAATAAAATGTGCATCAATTAAGTAAATTAATGTATATACACACACCTTCAATTATTTCATTATTTTAATAAAATGAATGGTAAATACAATAAAATACACGCACGCAATGTTTCTGAATTCATCGCGTCACTAATTCACCTTTAAAACTATAACCATCGGCCTACAAATAAAGAACCAATCACATTCACTCGCCAAGAATATATCACACCTTTTCCCGAAACCAAAACGCTCCTCCCAATTCCGGAAATATCTCGCGAGCTCAGCGGAAAACCCCTTTTCCCACTATATAAAATTTCCGCAGAAGAGATCCGAACGCAGTAAAAAAAAAAAAAAGAAAGAAATGACAGAGGAACGAAGGAAAGAGCGCAGGCCGCGGGATTATGAAATTCCAGTCACCGCGCGCGCGCGCATTTCTCCATCGGCGAATCCGGAGAGGATCTACTTTCCGGATTACGTAAGACCCCTCCGAGATGCTGCGACGACTCCTCGCGAGAAAGTTTCTGCTGCTTCTGCCTCTCGATTACGTTGTATGAATGTATATATATATGTGTATGCGTGTGCGTGTGGTCCCCTCGGTTTATTTTATTCGTGCCTCGATAGCGCGATTTATGCGCGACGTTTTAACGGTCACACGGGAAGAAAGTTTGGGAAGCGTCGGTGACAAAATCCTCTGCTAATTGACACGCCGCGTGAATTCCTCCAGTATTTTTATAGCCGAATCGTGCATGGATTTTGTAAAGAACACTGTGTTGTATATATAGGAAGAAAATCTTAAGTCATCGAACGGTCTCGAGTGCACCAAGATAAGGGAGACAAAACATGCTGTCGAGTCCGATCTACATCCTAATCTGACGTATCGATCTGTCTCATGGACGAACACAGGTGATTCTAATTACCTATAACGGGGAGGGAAGAAATCTTATCTGCAGTGTTTACGCGTATGTTCGCAGTGTATCTTCAGACACGAGAACTAGATTTGTCCCTATAAATATTTGCTTTCCGATATATTATAGTGCCTAACAAATCGATGCTCATAGCGTACAATTATATTTCCAAGCTCGAAATAGAGCCATACAATTGCGGCACGAGGGCGCCTTAAAAGGCGGCAAGGATCGCTATATATATTGACCCGGCCAGATTTCCCAGTGTATATGTGTGTACAGTCGACCGCCACATAACATAGCCTCGACGCGAAACCGCAACCTTCCGACCGATAATGCACGCGCGCGTTACGTCATCATCATCATCGTCCAGCCGCAGATCTGCCCCATTTAGCGTTCATAAACAAAGGGAAAATCCCGTGTACTTATCATGCAAATATTCATCTATCTAAGAAGGAGGAATGTATGCCGTGTCTTTGATGATCGGGGTTTCCCTACGTCTGAAAGAAGTGTAAAATAAATCCCTACACTACAGTGCAGTCCTCAAAAGAACTATATATATCTGTAGACCTCAAAAGTTCCACTCGGTAGCGCCGGATTAAGGTCTTTCGCGGATCGGCCAAATGACACTTTTCTCCAAACCCTAAATTCTAGATCATGAAAAAAAAGGGCTGGCCGAAAAAGAGTATAACGAGCGCGGGCGTATAAGCCTCGAGAAAAATGCTCGCTAATTGCCGTGGATCGATATATAACCACGCCGCGCTGCAAAACAGATACTAGCGCGCGAGGGTGGGAAAAGAGAGCATCTCAAAAGCCGGGGGAGGGAAGAGGAAAAAAATAGGGCAACGCTCGGTAAAGTACAGAGGGACACAAAGCGATCGCGTGTGCAAATGGCGCGTAATGACGACGCGCGGCGTGGCCGAGGGAGAAACGATTTTAGAAGCGCGCGTTTGAAGAACAGCTGACCGCTGCGGTTTGATAATCTTTCTCTGCAGCGGTTTTTTTCATTTTACGTGGCTATGATGCTTTTTCGCGACAATCGATTGATAATAATTGCCGTCGCGTGGTTTCTGTCATTAGCGCGCGTGGTGATACAATCTGCTGGTGGTTGAGAGAATAATATATAGCTTTTAGGGGTGATGGGGTTTCTAATTTTGAAAGAAGTGGCTGGCTGATGCTTTTGTGTGCTGTTTAGGTGGCTGAAATAATTTATTAAGAGAAACAGTAATTTTTCACTGTCGCGTAGTGCTGGTTAATGATCTTAACAATTATTAAGTCTACACGCGCGTGCAGGTTAACGTAATACAAAAGTGTTATATTTTTATGAGATTTAATTTAATGTTATAATGTGGGTCACTGTTAATCAGGTCATGCTTTTACTTCGCTCGAGTGATTATTTTTATTAATATAAAAAAAATGAAGTTTGCTTATCAAGGTTAGCTTTCGTGTGGACTTTACCAACTAATGGTATTGAAAAAAAATATGTACGTGATTTTTCGGTTGATTAAAAATTGTACATAACTTTTATACCTTCCAATATATAAAAGTTAATTAATTTTCTATGCTTTTTACGAATGATGATATATGCTTGTCTGAAGTTTGTGCCGGAGATCCGCAACGAAATAACCTTACCTCTATTAAAAATACGACGGTAGGATGTTGTAAAGCATTTAAAGAAGCGATGTGATTAGCTGATGAATAAATATCCGGTTTGAATACTGCCAAAATTTAAAATGTTCTTTGATGTAAAACGAATATTTCGATAATTTCGTTATAGAATAAATGCTGTTTTCATTTATTTTCTAACCTCAAAAATGAGGATACATCATAATCTGTTATTTAGAGTGGGAATGTTGATTAAAGAAAAATGCAATCATGAAGTGAAAAGTATTTGTCGCTGAACATTATTATAGTAGAAAATTGAGCGCGCGAATCTTGTATGAATTTTGCTAGTCTACGAAAAATCAAAGTTTTTCCACAAAAATCCTGATCCTATTTCACCATGATAATTTTACCGATGAAAATTAAACACAAAGATATAAAAAATATTTCCATAATTATACCTAGATAACAGACTCAACCCTTTGTCGTCGTTCACTGCCCCCTTCGATTTTCGCCGACTCTCGCGTGCCCACACGCATATATACAACCGCGGCGCCACGTGGGTTCTCGAGGCTCGCGATAATTATCTCACTCCTGCGGCCCGCGATACAGACCGCGGGCACGCGTGGCTAACCTCTTACTACGTGCGTGGGCGTACACGCAAACCCTGTGTACACGTAGGTTACCTTTTTTTTCTTCTGTGGGCACGTTTTACAGATAAGCTGGCTTTTTTTCGATACGTCGTTAAATATTGACCGGTGTACAGCTCGGTCGTTTTTTTGGCATCGCGCGTTATTTATTACGAGGTGTGAGCTTAATTTTGGATATTAAAATTGTCGTAACTCATGAGTGTTGTTAATGTCGGGTGATTAAAATTGCCTGAATTTAAGCATTAATGCGAGTGTGCTTTGAAAAATTTAGACGTCACTTGAATGACATTCAAATGAACGTCGACAAATCAGGCTTGATTAGTGCGGCTAATATATTAGTCGGTCATTAAGTCGCAAAAAATCAACAGTACATACCGCGAAGTTTTTCTTTTTTTGTAAGCGAAGAGTTAAACATCCCGAGTTAATATTGCAAAAAAAGAGAAGCTGGAAGAACTACTTGTTGTTCGTTCTCTCGCGACGTTAACTTTTTAATAGGTGGGTAATAAAATCGAGCGGCTAATGCACGATCTTTTATTCATTTAAACCCTGTTAAGAAAAGTTAAGTACACGGTTTGCCATTTACACACACTCTTTACTCTTTGCCGACGGCCGCAGGTATTATTCGAATAAAATCACCAGCGGTCAGACCAAAGAAAAATTGAGTAAATTTACCTTGCACTTTTCCTCCTACTTATTTTTATCGATAATATAATAACGTACTAGACTATTCCATTCGTCAGTTGGACTGCTAACAGCTCTCTATCTATCCCAGTACGGAGACCCGGTAAATATTGAATCGCGGAAGCGCGATGGTATGGATTGATATAACAGAAACGACTGCTGCTGCTGCTGCACGAGTTCGATCAATTTTTTCCGCGGCTCGATTTATTATTCAGGAAGTCCTTCGCCAGAGAGTGAAACATCTTTCGATATTACGACTAATTTTTAGATATTTACGACAGTGTGTGTGTGATCCAATTCGCGAGGCACTTTTTGGGGGATATATTAGTGGGTGATTTTATTACTGGAATGCATTAAGGTAAATTAAGGCTCGTATACTCTCTTCGTTTTATGCGTGGCTTGTAATCATGGAAAGTGAAACAAATGTATTCACATCGAGTGATATATATGTAATATTTGCTTGGTTAAAAGTTACAAATGAATGATAACATAATGAGATAAATAAAGTAATAATACATTTATGATTTCCAAAAATAATCCTATAACAAACATAATAAAATACACGATTATAACACTATTATATTTTACACCTCGCCTCTATAAAATATAATTCTATTAATACAGCGACCCAACCTACATTCTTCCTCGCCATCAACAACAACAGCAAAAAAAAAATCACCAAACCAGCCGAACGAAAATTCATAACCCCGGATGATGAAGAAAATCCCCCCGACACTCAGCGCGCGCGTCCACTTTGTCCCTCTCACGTGTTTAGCGTTCATTAAACCGGCGACGTGGCTATACTCACACACACACACACAGCGCAACCCACCACCTCGCCTCGCCTCACTCTCTGTATAGTAGCGCGCGAGCGGGGGCGCGGTCTTTTAGCTATTGATTTTGCTTCACGCGTTTTTTTTTCCTCCTATCTCGCTCCGCTCGACGAGACACTGAAGATTATCGGGGAAGCTACTCACTCACACTCTCTAGTCGCAGCTATATAGCTGGCTGGCTATATATGCGATAAAAATATAAAGTTGCCAGGTGGAGAGAGAGTAGCTCCGTGCGCCGACGACGTTGTCGCTCGATCGAAATTCCCGATCGATCGGGAGGCGAGTTGTTGTTGGTTGGGCAACTTTCATGAAGAATGCCGGCGATTTTCGTGGATTTTCCGTTGGTGTATTATAGGAGCGGATATAGTGCTGACAGGGTGGGGAGAAGGATAGGTTGGGTAAGGTTTTTTATTGAGGGTGGATGATGATGGGTGTGATTATAGTGGGAGTGGTTGATTTAAAAGGTTTCTCGGTGGTGATGATGCAGCGGATGCGGATTGTATGTGATTTGAAGATTACGTGATGGTTAAGAAGTTAGCGTTACTGTAATTTTATTTGTGAAATTTGTTAAAAATGTATGTATATATAGGTGCAGATAAAATGCAGGAAGAATTGCACAGTGTGGCAGTAGCAGTCGGAGATGTAAAAATATATTTCCAAGAATAAGTCAAACGGATGTGGGAGCGAGAAACGGGAAAAGCGAATCAAAGCGAGTAGCTGTCGGTATATATATGAAATAATAAAATAAACTCACGATGCGACTATTTTTATAAGAGAATATAGACGTGTGTCGAAGTATCGCAGAGAGGGAAAATATTGAATTGAATTTCTTAGGTCGAGGTGTATTATATACTTATGGGCATTGCGCTCGTTACAACATTGACATAGAAATCAGTTAACCTAACGAGTATCGTCGGAAAGGAAGTATATAGCAAGATTAATACAAAAAAAGGTAGAAAAGATATAATAAAAAGTTGGGATGAGTTTTAAAAATGTCGCACGTAATGGAACAAAACTAAAACCCAAAAATAGGTCAAACTAATTGACTTTACTGGACTGTATTGTCTCACTTTTAATTTATAGTATATGAAATATTTTACGATTTTCATTTTCGAAACAAAAGACCGAATAAAAAAAAAAACTTTTGTCTACGCGCTGATGTGGCAACGGCCACCACAACATTGTGCAGCCGCCTCGCGTTCGGAGACGAGGACGATTAAAAGTATTATCTAGAAAGTCTTTTGACTTTCTTTGAGTAAAAAAAAAAACAAAAAAAAAATCATGGAATTACATATATTTCACGAGTGTGACGCGATGTCAAAGGTAAAATTTATTAGCGCGCGTTACGTCGTGTGTATATTATATCTTGGAAGAGAGTCAACGGCAATATTTTATACCGCCATTCCGAGAGCGAGGCCCCCCTTTTTATTCATCATTTTTCTGTGCGTCGCTCACAAAGTTTCAAAGCCTTTCAACCTTATAGCGCGAACTTTCTTTTTTAAAGATGTGACACTCTATCGCAGCGGGCGAGACAGAGAGAGAGAAAGACAATACGCCAGCTCGCAATGACGTTTAAAGAGTGATGTAAGCGTCTTGAGCATTACTTATATACCTTTCGAAAAATAAATTCTTTTATTATACCCACCGGCCGTTGGTTTTATTAATTTTCAAGAGAACACGTGAAGTTATGTCCCTGTATGAAACTTTTGAAAAATTTTTTTTAACGAAGTTATAAACGCGAGTGCACTAGAATTAAACGATGAAATAAAATAACCAATATGTTTTTTTTTCTCCGTTCAAAACCTTGCGAGTTGGCTCGGCTTTCGGTATACAACTAGAATAACATCGCGAGTAAAGAAGAATTACGCATAGACACAGCCTATCCGTAATAATATACATTCCAACGTTGCTTCAATGCCGCCTGACGTCACAATATCAAGCATCGATGACATCATGACCGTTGTGTTCTATACTTGAATTCGCGAAATATATAACGGAAACTTTACTCTATTATCGATCCAACGAAAACCCTCAAAATCAGCCAACAAATACCCCGCTATATACATACGTACCAATGATAAGCCGCGGGCGCGATTATAGTTAACGGTGGGCGGTTCGGTCGACCGATAACACGCGCGCAGGCGAATAATAACAATAATAATCCACGAGTGTACGGGTGTGTATATGTGTAACAGGCAAAGTCCCGCGCATTGCCGCACGTATATATGCTATTTCGACTTCGTCATGTATATCGGTGTGGATTTGTCGGCAACGGCAGAGATGTATTTCAGTTTGCGTGGGTGGGTAAGAGTGGATCACGGAGGGAGTTTGGTATATTTAAGAGGAGGCGAGGTGCAGGGTTTTCTGGAAAATCTCTGGTACGGTATTGTTGTGATTAAATAGTGGGAATGGCATATATTGGCGCAGAGTTTATCGTGTGTTTCGTGCGCGTTGTTTAATTTCTGCTTTTACGGTTCAGTAAATTGTTAATTTGCTATCGCGGTTTAACATCTAGTACATATACGAGAAAAATAAAATATTGAAAACGCAATTACTGTCGTTGATTTTGCGTCCATTTCGAAATTTGCAAACTTGATCAAATGTTGTATTAAAAAATAAAATAAAAGAATTGAATAAAAAAAAATTGATAAGGTTAATGATCTTTCCATGAACCACCGTAAACCTAAAATTGCCGGCAATAAAAATTTTGACGGTATAGAAATGATGTCAACCGCTGATTAGACTTATATAGCTAACGGTTTTCGTTGTTACTATATATACGAACGTCTGTTCTAAAATTCCGATGTGCGAAATCGCAGGTCTTCCGCGATAGCTTATCGTCCCGTCCGCGTCTCTCTTTTATATAGTGGTCGCGCGCTCGACGACAAAAAAAAATTTACAATCTGCCACCCGCGCCGACTATATTAGCGTTGAGACGTAATATCGTTATCAATTATATGACAAATTCCTAATGGCAATCACGCCGCGAATTTTTCAGACCAAAATAAACAACAATATTGTTCATCGTGCATGCATGGGGTTTACCTAATTTTTCAACTCTTCACTGACAGAAAAAAAATGTGACAAATTCCTATGTTCTCTGGTAAACTGATGACTATATGTACTATAAACCCAAATTACTGGTAAAAATCACCAGAAAAAATAGGAAAAATTGCTACGTAACATGGGAAAAATTTGGATTTATAGTACGCATGGTCAGTTTACCAAAGAACATAGGAATTTTTCATATTTTTTTCTGTTACTGTTATAGAATTTTTCCTACTCAACAAACGTCTGCGTGCTCGTTTTTTCTTCATAAACATATACAGCCATTGATAATTGCTCTGTTGAAATATCAATAATACACTATCTTAATTGTTATATGGATTATTCCGTCGTATCTACCAGCTGACCAAGTTTTTCACATTGTTAAATTTCAAGTCGCTCGTAGAAAAATTATTATACCATCAAATATTCCACAAACCCAATAAAAAAAAAGTAACTTTTCCTTAAAAACGCGCGTGTACAATATATATATATAATACAAACACCGGCAGGAATACGCTAATCCCCAATGGCAATTGGCCACAATAGGCACTCCAGTCCTATCCAGTTCTATTATCCACGCCACAGCAGTCTCTCTTTCTCTCCCGTACCTACGTCGTTTCCCACACAATTACGTACCTCCGCAAACAGCCCATTACCACAGCTCCCTATATGTACGGGCTTTCACGCGCTCTAAAATTCGCGAGCGCCGAAAAATTCTCTCTTTATACTTAGCACACGTGCTAAACTTCTGTCTTTCTCTCCGTAAAAAGCCGCGGAGGCACGTCTGCGGAGAAAGTGTCGCCGCCGTCGTCGCTGTTTACCCGAGAGCGGAAGCGTAAGGCAGATCCAGCCGGTGTACGGAGGTATATACCTAGCTATAACACGTAATCTCCTCTCTATGGCAATGCGCGGGCGGCCGCTGTATACTACACAACGGCCGACTGGCTTTGGCGCGCGCAATGGTTTTAATTGTGCGTTTGCAGGAGAGGCAGGATTTACCGGAAAGTTTTATTGTAAAAACGAGCGTTTTTTGTATGTTGTTGTTTTGTTATTGAGCTGGTAAGTGCGTCTGATCGTACAATTGCGGGATATTGAAAAAGAAAAAAAGAAAAATATTGTATAGAGAATGTTGAAGACCTTGATGGTGATACATGCTGCATGCCACTTTTATATTTTTCAAATATTATAAGCAGTGTCAATTAAAAAAAGCAATCTGAAAGTATCAAATTCCTTGATAAATATACTATGCTATAATATTTCAAAAACAAAAATTTTACGTAGACAATACAATCTTGCTATGGGCTCAAACAAATATTTCCATTTCTATTTGAATTTCAGTATTTTTATTTTTTCAGACATCGCTCGCCCATCCTTTTTTTTCCACTACAAAACGTCAACCAGAAT
>UXGD01006510.1:0-12375 GCA_900474315.1 Torymus auratus
AATTTTGTTATAGAACACTCACAACTTTGAAATATATATAAAAATGTTTATTAAAAGTAGTAAGTAAAGAAAACAAAAATCTAGGAATGATTTGCTAAATAACGGATATGTCGCAGCGTACTGCCTCTCGCGTGAAACACGCCGTCAGCGCTCGGCGGTCCCGAATCGTCTGGCCCTCCGTTTTTAGTAATGCACGGCGTAATCGTCGCAGAGCGCTGTCATCGCCAATTCAACTATCACGCAATAGGCATATCTAGTACTCCATAATTTCTACCGTGACAGTCACAGGAAAATTTTCTAGCACGCTACTGCAAAAAGCTCTCGAATGCTTACATGCCCCATGATTAGTCTGTATGTACGATAATTTTTTCCGCGAATTTGACGATAGTTTTTCAGGAAAAAAGGATTAACAAATTTTTAATGATAACGCTCACTTGCGGGGGAAATCCAACTCTAAAAAACTTACACAATTTTCGGTAACACCTTGGAAAACTCAACTAACTAATAATTCAAGCTTTCCACCTTCTACAAATAAAGTGGTTTCATTAAATTATATTGAAAATAATTAAAACATATAACTGTCTAAGATAATTAATTGTTGTTTAAATTAAATTTTGTAAAATCAATTTGGCTCTTTGAAGCGGGCTCTTAGTTTTTGCTTACGGCATCAAAAGTAATGACTCGAAAGGTCTGGGGGGAGGGGGGGAGGGCAGTACTGGGCAACACTCTCCCTACGTAAACGCGTACGCCTCCCCCGGAAGCAGAGGCTCAATGAAAGGGGATTACGCGGCTAAGAGCCCCAGCCATAAGGACCCTGCCGCCACCGTCGCCGCAGAGGCTACATAACAACGCGCGCGCGCACGAGCGCTGCTCCCTTCGGTAATAGGATTACGAAGTTGGCCGCTTCGTCAAAGCTGCACGGGATTCGGGAGGGGATAGGTATCTCTCGCTCTCTCTCTCTCCCTCACTCTCTCCCTCTCGTTTGCTTGTGTATTATGGAAAGCATCTGCGGGATCCGCACGTGAGCAAACGTTCAGATTATTCTTCGGGAGTGGTGTGATACTTATACTGGTTTCGTTTTCAAAGAGAAATAGTTTTTTTGTTTATAGCTTCAATGCCGTGTGCGTAGCTATTGATTTCGAGGATGATGAGCAATGGATGACTGGTGTGACTCGTAGAAGTGCAAATCCCCATTTTATAGCTGAATTTATTAATTTTTCATGAAGAGCCTAATGTAAAGTAGAGAAATTTTTTTTTTAATCAAGAGATCGACGACATTATTAATTACGTTATTACTACTTTGTTTACTTTTCTAATCTGCCTGACGAAATCTCTGAACTACTTGCAAAGTTATATATTTGATAGCTGTTGCCATATCTGATACACACAAGCGTGGAAAGCAAGACCATATATCACTGAAAATTTAACAACTTTCAGAAATACTGTAGAATAACGTGCATACAAACGCTGTTTTGTGTAGTTTAATTTCAATCTTGTTATTTTCAATTTGTGATTTTATTCAAAAATTAATTTATAAGATATATTTAATTTAAAAATTCTAGAAATAGACGGTGATAAGTAATACAAACAATAAAATTAGAAATGAATTTATGCATTTAACTTTATTAGAAATAATATAATTTAATTTTATCTCCTTTTCTTAATTTATGAAAATAATTGTTGTAATTTTAACGAAAAATTCGAATTAGCATGAAATAATGGTCACAATCAGCATCTTAAGAATGAGTAAGTATGTATGCATAAATTCGTAAATTCTCCGGTTTTAACGATATAAATCACGATCTTTCATTATCTATTTCTACTTATTGTGTAATATAAAATAACAAAATAGCTTCTTGGTTGAATAAATAAAAAAGCGATTTAAAGAGGCAGTAACTATTTCAATTGCTCTAGCAAGATTTCATTGTATGACTTCTGAATTTTCTCATATCTGCCTTCAAAGCGCTACCATGCTCCTTGATTTCATCTTGTACTAATACTAATTTATAAAAAGCCAATGAACACAATTCAATTGAGGATGTTTAAGAGCTATATGCATTAATATTCATTTCTTTCGATATTTCCACATCTATATAAACCAATTAATCATAATTCTAAAACAGACATTTTTTTTCGTCAATAAGAGAAAACGAGAAACCTTACCTATTTACTATTCAACTCACTACAAAATCTTTTATACTCAAAAAATGAGCTCCTTTCGATAAACCTGCGGTATGTAAAGATCTCAGCTCGCGGCACATCAGTCATACAATTTTTTCTACTTGCCACTTGAATATCTCCATTTAATTAACAACACTACCGAGTCCATCACCCGAGCTGATTTATCATTCGCGTCATCGCCGCCCTCGCAGCTTTTATCTATCCAGCACGATCTCGCGCGACATACGTGTACTGCTGCGCAAAAAAGCGGAGGCCTAGCTTTGCTTATCGGGCAGCGCACGAGATTAAAAAGACCCGGAGAAAATGAGGAAAAGTTGATGGAAAAATAGAGGCGCGCGTGAGCGCAGATTGCGTAAAGGAGAAAGTTTTACACGGCGAGGCGCGGCAGCAACACTTTGTAGTTTGTATCGGAGGTAATCGAATTTCCCGCACGTACGGAGGCGCGCCAGCCGAGTTTTCTTCCACGTATTATTTCGAGAGGCAGGAGGGGAGGGCGAGAAAAATCTCGGAGAGGCGCCGCAGCCATGGCTCGATAAAATTTCGCGGTGCACGCGCTTGCGCTCACCCGAGGTATTTCATGTCAGATGCGCGCGATGGCTGTGGCTGAGAGGGCTACTATGATAAGCGATACAGATATATGTGTGCTCTTGTGAAATAGTGTGTACGCAGTATAGAAGGATCGTGGTTGAATGCTCTGAAAAGATGGGCTTGGGAAAGAGGCCGCCGTGATTTAGCATCTTTTATTATTTTCCAGACAGAGCGGCTTGCATTTTCAACCACATATGTCAAAAGGTATTAATAATATACATAATTCATCGAGAACTGCACATTTATCTTACAAAATAACTATCGTGTTGAGCAAATTATTCCCCTACAATTTACTTATTAGTTAGTTAGTTTTCTTATTAGATCAGAAAATAATGGAATTTTTCGCAGTTAAAACCAGGAACGATCATACCTTATAATGAAAACCGTGATAATAATTAGATGGAAAGCTAATGAAATTGGAAAAACAGGGATGTACTCTCTAAATTTAAATAAGTGAAATTTTCAGTTTTTCTACAAGTTAATACGATTCTCACTTATAAATAAGTGAAGCTTTTACTTACTTAAATAGTGAAAGCTTATATTGATGTTTGTTAAAAAAATAAACTTAGTATATGACTGCCTTGGCTTGCATACATACATATGATCAAACCCAATTCTTTGAAAATGCTATTTTTTTACATAAATGAGTTTTAAGATCAGCTCAGGTAGAGTAAGTATTAATCAGAGCTCTGACGCGTCAACATAACGATAAGAAGATGATGTGCCCAAGCTTCGCAACATAGATCAGTGGTCAGAGCATCGGACTAAAAATGTCTAATCCGTGAATGAATTCGCTCCATCATCTTCTTATACGTAAGAACCTTTATTTGTGTATGTATTTATCGTCAAAAATCTGTAAGGTAGCTTCGTCCGATAATTTCAGTTCAACTCGTAGGAAGAGCATTTGATGAATACATTCGTGGAGATAATTAAGTGATCATAATATAAATAGATAAATGATGGATTATAATTAGCTTTTGTGATTAAAAGGCTTCATTGTTTTTATTTATATCAGTAATGAGTATTGACATTATAAATATAAAATAATTATTAATAAATATTGACCTTATCAATGTCTAGCAAGAAACAGAGCTTTTCCCGGTTTTGTAGTCTGAAAATTTTAATTTTCAACAGAAAATCAATTTTTTCACTGGATGAAATTTAGTAATTAATGCTGGGATTTTCTTCATGACAGCCTATATATAGGCGGTCAATTTCGCGAATTTCATTTTTCGTATAGTTCAATGCTAATCCTTCTGAAATATTTAATCTGTTGCGGATAGTATCAAAATTAACGTCTGTGAATTTTTTCAAAAATTTTCTAAGAAAATGCAACATTGTTATAATCTCCGACCAACAACCGGTAAGCATCTACTTAAATATACAGCGTACGTACCAGTTTTCTAAATATTTTTTAAACGGTGTTATTATTTTTTTGCAAGTGACTCTCAAAGTTGTGTAAAACTTGTTAAATTGAAAAAAATATTTTCAAAATAGGAAAAAGAAAGTTTAATGATCTTGCCAACAATGCTTGAAAATTACAACCTGGTAGAAATGAACTGAAATATTACTATATATTCTTAAATGTAAAACGCAACTAATATTTAACTCAAGCTCACATCCGTCATAACGTCGAAACGAGCACAATTACTTACTCGTCATAAATAACAGCATGTAAACATATACACAAGAAGAATAAATAGCGCAGAAAAGCGGCGGCCTCTGAAAAAAACAAATTACTCCTCGACCTACTCCCATCGGCTGACCCGCTTTTCCTCTACAGTATTTACACATCCCGTTGTCAAAATAAAACGTGAAATTCTCGCTCATGGAATTTACAGCCAGCAGTCCGCCTCTGCCACGCATTGTGCCAGGGTGATGAGAAACAGGCGCTGATGCGAACGGAATTCACTTATAGATTTACTGCGGCGCAATTATCCTCCAGCCCGTGGATGCTAGATAAATTCCTGCCGCTCGAAAACGGCAGCTTCCGGTCGATGCTGAAAGCCAGTTGAACGTCTAAACCCGGGGCAGGGGGAAAAGCTCGCGCGGCAAAATGACGCGACCGATCGTGACCGGACTCCGGCACTCGAAGCTTTTGAAGAATAGAACGCGACGGCAACGTGACGCGACGCTGCTCTCTTACATAAATTCTTCTCGGCGGTGCGCTGGGGTTATGTCCCGGGCGATAGGGAGGAGGGCGGCTTCACGATTTCAGCCTAATTCCGACGCTCTTTACGGGGATACCTCATTGCAGTGGGGATGCTGGCTTCCAGATTTTCAACTAATGGCGGTTCGTGATTATCGGGAAGCTTAGGAAAAGATAGTTCAGTCGGGAAAGGTTTTATTGGATGCTTTTAAATACCTTCATTTCTATTTACGATAGTGTGTAGTATAAAATAATACTTCCCTTTGCCCTATAATGGATGAAGGGAATAAAACAAACTCAATTTCGTTGCTAGTTTATCCTCAAATCACAACTCAAGTGAAAATCGGTTGTATCAATATAGGATTTTGAATACTTTTAATGATATAAATTAAGAACTATATGCGACAACGTCTGACGATCTCGTTATTTATCCGAGGTTTATTCAGAATTTCCAATAATACTTTTACAAATAATTTTGAAGAATCGATTTAAAAAAGTTTTATTTATTCTTTAAAGAAAGCTTTGTAAAGGTGAAAAAAAATTTCTAACTTGAAACGGTCTGACCGGTTTCTGCCGAACATCAATTTCTTTTTAAAACAACTCAGAGTTTTTCAATTTTATTGATTTTTTTATATAATATAAAGCTTATATTTTTAATCGAATCTGAAATTTTTTGTCCGGTGCCGCTGCTCTGACCACGAAGCTAAAGTTGCAATGCCTTATTCTGAGCTTTATTTTAAAAAATACGATGAATTATTTAAATTATTCCAACATGCATTATCAACCGAAGCAACTTTGCAGGTTAGATTCTCAAAAGTCATGATTTTGTTGTTGTTGCGTGTGTCTCCGTGTAAACAAATTCTTTGGTCGAATTAAAAATGAAGAAAGATGATGAACCAAATCATGAATAGAATTTGAAATTATGTCGGAATAATATTAGACTTACAGCCAGCGGATAGCCTCACTTGCGCACACTCTCGGTCGGCACTAGTGGTCCGGTCATATAATGCACTTGGCGTTCGCATGCCTAAACACAATAGTCGCGATTATACGCAGAGCGCGCAGAAATAGGACGTTCTTGCGAAAACTGAGTCAGTACAGCTTGCGTCTATATGCGTTTTACACATGTGTAATGTACAAGTATATCCCATTCGCGTGTCGGTACGCGTATACCAGCGGCTTCGTTTGTTTTCCGCGGGTGTTTTATATATTTATTGACATTCAGATGGCTCCCGTACCTGTGAGGTAAAACAGTGTGTGTTAAATAGGTGGGCACGCATGGGAACGAGCGAAAGCTCCCGGGATGAAATGAATTGCAGCACAAAGAGGGAAAAGGAACGGCGCGCGACACTGCAGTGCATACGTGTGTGCACATTAATGCACGAACCACATGAGCGTCGGTGGCAATTAATTAGCGCGCATAACGCGCGGAATCGCTGCCCGCGGCAGCGTTAATCGTTAATCACGCGGCTATCGCGCATTTGCGCAAGGTGATGACGTGCCGCTAAGGGCACGCTGTCATTGTGGCGCCGCATATACCTGTAATAGTGCTTTTCGGGAGGCCACTACTGCATGCCCTGTTAATGGACGCTCGGTTTAGCGGGATCAACGCTTTTGAGTGCAAGGAGAGAGGGATACGGTTAATTTTAGAACACGATGAAAGAGTCAGCCCATGCGGTCGAGTCCATGCACCATGCCCCGAGACACGGGCCAACCCTATTTGTAAAGGCTTGCTTTCGCGTTGAGGCAACTGGGATTGTACATTCATTCATTTACATTAGCAGACTGGCAGTCAATCACGTTTTTTGAACTGACACTTCAGTCTACTATATTATTGAATATGCATTCCTCAAAAGTCTAGACTTCGGTTAGCTCTTCGCTAGAATTGAGGTCAGCGCTTAGCAAACTTCTTTTAGGTCAATCAAAACGAATGAATTTCACACGAAAAATTATTTTAAAAAGTTATATTTTTACTCTTAAAATATTGCTGTAAGTCAAATAAATTTTTCGATATAATATGTATAATATTTTATAAGGAATTTCTTAATATTCGCAATTAAAAATTTTGTCGAGGATCGAAGAAAAGAAATTCCGCAATTAGAAAGTTCACGCTTTATAAGTCAAGAAAATTCAACAATTTTTGGCCAGCAGCGCGTGCAGCTCGAGTGTAGCGCGACGAGGCGCAGCGTATTTTTGTGTAACAAAGTTTTGATAAGCGTACACTTTTCGGAAGTTATATGGAAAGCTGATTCAATAAGTTTGTTCGAGCGTATGAATTTCGGGGCAAAGAAGTAACTTTGACGCAAAATTTTGTTACAGACACATTGTGATACCTAATCTTTTTCCCCCGAAATCCAGCCGCGCGCGCGTCAAGACTTGCAAGAAAGAAGAAGCGAGAACCAGTGAGGGAACGAACGATCGAACTCGTAGGCAACTTAGTTATGAAATATTTCTCCTGTAACTGCAACCATTTCCCAGCGTACAACTTTGATTTTTCCGTTCCTTTTCTTCCTTTACACTGATGTAAAATTCTAAATTATCGAATAGGAAAGGAATTTTATTTTTTCACTTTGTCCTGATTCGTGAGATTTTACCTAGTCTCTATAACACGTGGATGTTCATAGCATTATTTAATCACCTTCATAGCAGTATAAATAAAGGACAATTTATGTATTTTTAAAACAATAAGAGTATATGATTATTAAAAATCTTCTAAATAGGTATACATTTTTTAAATATAAGAAACGTATAGTGAAACATTGAATGATATGAACTTAAAATCAAGTGTTGATATTTTTCAAACTACATGGTCGTAAGAGTAAGCATTATATAAACGAAAGAAAATTGCATTAAAGAAAACAACATTATTCGTTTTAATAATGTCTGGTTACTTACTAAGAATGAAAACAATAAGAATAAATCATTCGTGAAGCGTTTTCAACACAAGCCTCTAATCAAAATCCCATCCCATCCAATACCTCATCACCTCTCAACTTTTCGCGCGAGTCACACACTTATACGTATGCCAATACTCCGGCAAACGAAGTGTAACACGCGCGCGCACGCCTGCCGATATTCCCACTAGCAAGGTATCCCGAGCGCCCGGGTATACATTATGCACGGCCCGCATCTATAACGCGCGTACGCATCACGTATACTAGCTCGCGCAGTCGCACATTTGACACATCCACCGGAGCTTGCAGAACTTGCACGATCGAGCGCGCGGAACGATTTCGCCCCGTAATCTAATCCAACTTTGCGGGAAGTGCGAGTGTGTATGTGTGTATCTGTGAGTGTTCACACGCGCGCGCCCGGGGTCAACAGAGGGCAAGAGAATCGGGGATGAGCAACTTCTAGTAACACGACTGGCGCGAGTTCAAGTATAATTTCCGAGAGCGTCCTTTGCGTTTTCTGCGGGATGGGGATTTGCCGCGATGTTGCCTCTAATATATAACAAACGCGTTATGGTTAAATATTCAAAGGATTTAGAACAATAATATAGGTACTTCAATGTCGTATGAAAAAAATTCGCTTTGCCTCATCTTACCGCAGCTCTCTGGGTGATAGGATCCCACTTGAAACAGAAAGCTCTCACTGTTGGCTTGGTTACCTATGGTAGAATCACTCCCTACGACGTATCAAATAGCACAGAAATGCTCTGCTAATTAAGATCTACAATCAAGACTTTAGATAGTTCTCAAACCTAAAATGTATCAAAAGAATAACTACTCCTTACATCGTTACACGATAATACAATAACGGAAAAAAACTATAAATCTAGAACATTCAAATAAAATAATAATCAGCGATTTTATTTCCGACATTTTCAAATAAAAACCTGAAAAAATGGGAAAAGCATTAGAATAAACGCGATGTTCCAACCTCTTGTCCAAATTAATTCCAGTGAATTTTTTTCAGTGAATTTTTTCCAATACTCGTGTACCTACACACACGCCGCTAACGTACACAATGGAAAACGGTTATTTTGGACGAGATCGCACGCGCGCTCTGTAGAATATAAAAATTAAATAAAATGCAGTCGACTGTACGCGATAGAGTCACGCTTTTGCGAACTCGCGCGGTGTAGTTAACCGTCGCGGCCGCGTGAAAAAGTCATCACGCGCAAACGAATCGGGTGCTTTCCCGTTTATTTCCCAACGAAAATTCGGAGCGGGAGAGGTTGCTGCATCAAAGGACAGTTGCATGCGGTGTGAAATATAATATTGCCGTCCAAAGCGTCGGACTGAAAAAATATATATTTAGACAGTCAAGTACAGGCTGTACGATTTTTAACTATGTAAACGTATTTAAAAACATAACAATTAAGCGGATATGTCAGTATTGGTACAGAAATGCTGAAGCTACTCAAGAAATTTAATCAATTATTATAAAATATAGAAATATAAAAGTTTATTAGATCTTTTTCAATCATAAAAACCATAAAAGAGGGTTAAAAAAAATTCTGCTTTGAAAGAAAGGCTAATACTGTATAATCAATAAAAAGTATATTTTGTGATGTACCCTGCACTATAAAATTCAAAAATTCAAAATAAAAGATATTGAATTATCTACCAAGTGAATAAAAGACACCGACAAATAACGTTTTTTGGAGTTAAATTTTAAGTACTAGAATCCGCTATTAATCAACGTGTCGACACAGCCCGCTTACTGCACAGTTAAACAATCATCAACAGCGAACCTTCGTCTCGCTTCGCTACTCTTGCACGCCCGCTCGAAAAAAACGGCGGTTCGCAAGCGAAAGCCGTAAATCCGATATGATTTAGAGAGTGAAAGCACACTCAGCCGTACATGCACACATATGTATGTATACGTAGAGAAAAAAAAGGAAGCCGAGCTTTTTTTCGCGCGGGAAGGCGCGCGCACTTGGCGGGCATTAACGTCGAGAGCAGTTAAGAGGATGGCGATGCCGCCGAGCAGATAAAAATCATCGTTTTTCACGGAGTAACGAGTCCCGAGCATATTGCAGCGTTCGCGCAGCCGCGCTACGGAAATGATGATAAAGCGCGGAAAAGAGAAAGCGGGGGAAAATGCAGGGGAGTGTGTGTAAGGAACTCCTCGTAAATCTAGCTGTGGATGTCGCGCGAATGTGTAAGCTTTATTTTGCTCGACAGTGCATCGAGGAATTAACGTTTTGTAGCGCGCGTGTCATTGTTCGGCGTGGACAAGTGTGAACAGAGAAACAAAAGGAAAATAGAAGTTTCTTTTATAGTAAAAGAATGACAAATGTAGATGTTTTTATTTTAAATGTATAAAGTGATAAAAAGTTTTTTGAAGTTCCTAATAAATTCAGTAATAATTACAGCAAAGTCAGTGGTTGCTCTATTAAGGTGGCTTGGGCGGTCTAGTAGACCTAAAACTATGAATATTTTTTACAAAGATTCATTTACACATTCCAGTCTGCAAACTGATATGACAGGAAATTTTTGTTACAAAATTTCCATTGTTGCAAAAGTAGATTTTGTCCATTAAAAAAACATTCAATAAGTAGAGATAATTTTTTGTATTTTTCATTCAATTTTAATTTACAAGGTCTCATTTTCTTGCTTGTTCAATTTCAGGGGGAGTCACCGACATCAAAATTGCAAAATTTTTGAAACCTGAAAAGTTATGTCCAATTGTTTATAAAATTCAGTGACAAATCTACAAATTTGTATGTATTGTGCAAGCCACTTTAACCTATACTTCCCATGTTAAAGTTGCAAACTTTAGCATTAACTATCTTAATAATTAGTATCTCTTCCTATACTGGAAGTTTCAAAAATCGATAAAACATATAAATAGGAGTATGTAAACCAATTTTTAAGAAAATTTAAAGAAAATCGATTTCTCGGTGAACTACCCTAAAGTAGCTAAAAAATGAGTTACGCGAACTTTGTTGTACTATTTAATAGATAAGTAAGCCATTTATATTATTTTCAAAGGTGTGCTCGAAGAAAAATAATTTTTTTTATACAAACACCGAAAATTAAAAGTTCTGGAGATATCCTCATTATGAGATCACCGACGGAAATATAAAATATTTATGGCGCGTGTTCATTGGTTTTTTAAAAATAAATTATCTGTGATTTCGCATTTTAGACTCGCCTTCTTTGTACGTTTATGACCTTACCTTAGAAAAGAATTTGAAATCAAGTTGCTTAGGTTGAAGAATTTGAAATCAAGTTGCTTAGCACTCGCTACGCTCGCGCGCTCACCTCACGGTGCAAAAATGGACTGCTTAATTAAGGTACGAATAGGCGTGACAGCAGACTTAGGTATCGTGCTATAAAATAGTATACGATCATACTTATGACTCAAGTGGCCTACTGCACAACGTGAATTTATTGCCCTCGCTGCGCTCGGGCGCTAACTTCACGCAGTGCGCTGATAGGACACTTAAGTCACACGTATCCTAATGTACTATTACCGTATTTAGACATGACTTTGTTGATAACGTTCATTATGATGATTTTAAGTTTATGACTTTACAAAAGATATCTTTGCATGTATTGCAGCATACCTGGCATCCCGGCGTGGCTCTCGGGATAGTCAGGCCTCGAATTTATCAAATGTTAGTAACGAGGACATCGGACCGCTCAACTTTAGTGCACACCCACGAGGCCGACAAAGAAGAACGTCAAATTTCCTCGAATTGCCAGGTATTTGACTTCGATATTTTGCCGGAATATTTGTTTTTATATAAAGACTATGTTTAATATACACACGACTTACGCGCACTTAATTGGGTTATTTGCTGGCAGTAAATTGTTAATTTTCAAGATAAATTTCAAAATTTTTAATTGATCTCTAATAGAATTTCAAAGTTTCTTTATAGTCTATTCTGCAGGTCTATAGATTAACTTGCTCACTTTACTTTTGAGCAGCCAGTGATCAAATATATTACCTTCCATAATACGTGTTAAAAGTCTTTTATAGTATCAATCAGCATCGATAGCAATCAGAAAATTTTTATACTAAAAAATATACATTCCCTTGGAAACTTTAACTTCCTAAGTCTTAATAAAATAATGGCTTCATATAAACTTGTAATAAATAACTTTGATAATAGTTTAAACATCGTTAAGCTTTACTAAGATTTCATTAAATTTTGATGAATTAGTTATTAGCAAGTTTTTGTAGCAGAAGTATACTTATTATACATAAAATTCGAATTATTTTGCCAGGTACAGCTGAGAACAAAAATAGTTTATAGCAATAATTAGAAATTATTCATTGTATTTGAGTTTTCAAATCATTTGAGTATGTAAGTTATCAAGTGTCAGTATGCAAAATTTTTTTTATTTGTACGCTAGTGAAAAAAATTAATAATGATAACAGTTGATATCTGCAGATATCAGGAGAAAACCGAAGAAAACTGAAAAAACAGAAATTAACTGCAGAAAAATGTCGGAATTGAGACAAAGACATCAGTTATCTTCAGTTTTTATCAGTTTGCG
>UXGD01006511.1:0-12372 GCA_900474315.1 Torymus auratus
CTTGTATTGTTAAAATCATATAGAATAAGTTTACAATTGAAGGATACAACCACATCAACTTTGAATTAGGAGAGAATGCTCATTTTCCAAAAAATGTGACTCTCATAGACTATATAACTTTTGAACCTTGGAAAGGATCTTCAGAAAAACTATTAGTTGATTTAAGGTACTACTAATTAATACTACTATTAATTCAAATTTGCGGAAAATACTATCTTAAATTTATTATAACACTCATAAATGCACCTAAATGTGTAGATCATTTATTATGTACAATAGATCCGTTCTAATTTTAAACTTTCTTTTATAGCACGGGTTTGTTCCATAAAGAACGATTAAAAAGTTATAAATTACCCAGTATTCCTAAAATCAATTCTGAGTTAGAAATTTACATGACATTCACTCATCCAGATGAATCAGTAATTGATGGTAAGACGTTACCTGATTTGAGAAAACTGTACAAAGCTTTTTCATGCGATGCAAGTGTTGAAACAACCGAACGAGAACTTGTTGGTGAATTCATAAAATGTGGAAAAGAATTGAAATAATTATGTATGCATTCATTAATAAAGAAGCTCAATTTTATTTGAAACATGGAAATATTTTATCAGAAACGTAAATTTGGTGCTAATTTTGTTCAACTAGAAAATCTTCACGTCCTGAATCATCCTAAAACTAAAATAAAATAAAATTAAAAAATGAATGCTATCATTTGATATTACATATAATTCTAGTCGAATAAAAAATCGTAACGCTTTTACTTACTCTTGTTGTAACCTGATTCTGAAAACATGATAGAAATACATTTCTATAAATTTGGAATCGACATACTCATTAGAAATACTCCATATGTACTTGAACTTAACCTTTGGTTAATAAATTATGTTGAAAAGTCTATATTAATTCTTTCCATATTCCATAAAAACGCACGCTCCAGAAAATATAGGTTAAAAATTTAATGTGACTTTCAATTGAAGAGAACATTTTTCTTGTATTGATACCCCAAAATTTTATGTACATAAGAAAATCTCTAGAACTTTTGACTTCTCAAATGAATTTTTTTGCTGCAGGTAGTTTAGCGTGCGAAGCACATCCTGTATACATCCTGTCTCATTTATGTGCTTCGCTCGCTAAACTAACAGCAGCAAAAAAAGTGAAAAAAAAAAAAAATGAATTTGAAAAGTCAAAAGTTCTAGAGATTTTCCCATATAAGTTGACACTAAAGCATATCCTTCCGAATCGAAAATTTTCATCACCGATGCAAATAAATCGTGCCTAATACTTTTTCCTCGCTTCATCAAAACTTCATCACATCCGGAATCTCTGTCATTCATTCTCGCGACCCCCATCAGACACCCCTATCTACTCATAGGAAGCACACATCAGGTGATCGAATGTCCGACCGTGTAAACATACGCGCTGCTCGCGCAACCCTGTATAGCATATACCTACATATATATCAATCGATAAATTGTATCGTGCGCACGTACTTACAAGGTTTCGCAATCGGCTGCCGTTACAAGTTATACTATACTGCGACTACGCGAGGCTCTAATTTTATTATTTCTTCTCTCTGTGTATACATACTCGTTCTCGAAAACCTCGTCGTCGGCGTTCGATCGATCATTATTACCGAAACGTCGCCGCGTCTGTGTAAATAGAGAAGTAACGGTCTCGCTTTCTCGAAATGGGTTAAGGAGAGACGGTAACGAGAGCGACCTTGGCGTGGAGGGGGATTTTTGGATCGGCCGCCACGCTTATAGAGCTTATATAGAGGTAGTTCTGTTTGCATGGCTATATATTAACAGTTGTTATCTTATAGCTATGTTTGTGCACCGTCGTTATGTCGTCGAGTAAAAATTTATGATTCTATAAATATATATTTAAACACGCGTATCTCGGAGCATAAAACTTGGACGATCTAAGTAAGTCACTGGCGAACCCTCTGCGCATATTAGATTCGCAAAGATTTGAATATATGGATGGTGCGGGAAAGTTTGACGCGAGAAAGATTCGCAAACTCTGACCTTGAGAAGTCGTAAAAACTCATTTGCAAACAAATCGAAAGTGCGCGCCACCGAAAGACACTTGGACGTATAACGTGCGTTAACGTCTCTCGTCATATATATAAGGACGACAAAGAGACATTTAAATAATAAGCGTAAATAACGGCGTGTCGAACGTTTCGCCGATGAATCACAAATGTAAAATAACAACAACAATAAAACACGCTGCTATATCTTTCTCTCGTTCTTTCTTTCGTTCCTTCTTTCTTTCATTGGCTGCTGCAATGCGCGCGTGCGGCGCATATGTAGTCGTGGCAAAAACAATCGCCGATGAATTTTTACGGTCGCCGGAGCTCGCAAGAAAACCGAGCGCGTGGAATGAACGACGATATCGCTGTGGATATATAATACGACTTGCGCCTTCAAACGCAGCATTCGAAGACTCTTATGACGCGAGTGCAGCGTTTATCTATCTCCGAGGATGTACGTGTAGTTCTTGAGAGCGACGGAAATCCCAGGCGCGCTCGTTCGCGCGCATAAAAGGAAGAAATAACGCGCAATATCGAATTTAAGGAATCGTATACTTGAACGCCAGATAGAGAGAGAAAAGTCGGGCTTAGCATTGAAGTGTATATATGTACATAACGTCGATCGAGAGCTCGTGTGCGCTCGATTTGTCGCAATGTGTGTGTGTATATAAACCAGCGGCGAGTCGTGACACGCTGGAAATGAGTTATACGGCTTTCGAGGCTGTATGTAATATACTATGCTACTTTACTGCTCCATTAGCCCCGTATAGTGCAGAGCGATCGCGCGGGAGGTCGCTCGCTGTGTGAGGGTAATTAAGGTCAAGTAAAATTTCGAGGATGAAAGAAAAATAGCCGCTCTCTTCTCGCGATAGACCACCGGTGCATAAATAGTCCATTTTTAACGCGCCCCGCGGCCTCTATCATGTGGGGCATATACTCCATCCGCCGCGACGACTGACAAATCGAATAGAAATCAAAATCACGCATTTTTCAATCAACCGTTTCCCGGTATGTTATATACGCGTGTGTGTATGTATCTTCGCACCGGCCGGCTCTATATATATCCGCAGGATTTACATAATTCGATATATGCGTGTGCGCCTGAGCGCTTTTCCATTCGTTTTCGTTCTAATTCCAGAGACGCTCTCCGCCGAGAGCTTCCATACTTTCTAAATTTATACATCGCTTATTCCTCTCAATATATAAGTTGATACATAGGTAAGGAAAATCGATGACCACTCGCGGAAACGGCGCTGCCGTCAATGCTGAAAGAAGGCCGTTACAAAGGGCGCGCTGAAAAATTCATCGACGGTCGGCGCGGTCATCAATTCGCAATAGTAGTACCTTTCGACCCCACACCCCCAAACTTATTACTCACACACGCTAACGCTATTAATCACCGTAATGCTCTGTATCTATATTATAGGAAAACATCTATTAGATAGAACGACTCCTTCCTCTCTTATAGGTATAGATACACACCGTTACATTATAGAACGCTCGCAGAGAGCCGAAAGTATATAACACACACATGTGCGGCGAGAGGAAAAGTCGCGCGAGCGCGAGTATCTAAAGTCAAGGGCGGCAGACCCGGAGGCACCGGGGATTGGCTCTCTCTCTCTCCCGCCCGCGAGAGAGAGAAAGCGCTCGCGCGTTGCACACACATAATCGATATAGCCACTAAAGTTCACGGCGCGCGCGGGGGGCGCCTGCAACGACGACGACGACCATCTGCATGGCAACCACGCAAGCCGTGCAAGCGACCGAGAGTCTTTTATTGTGCTGACTTTGCGAGATAATGCGCGGGTTGCGGTATAATCGAGTGTGTGTTACGAGCTGACGCGCGCTTGCGTTTGGACACACACACTTTTGATGCGTGTTATATGCGAGTGTGGTCAAGGGGATGTGTATATTTTTTTACGAGGAAGTGTGGGAGAGTGTTTGATTATTTTTTGAGTGCGCGGATTGGAAAACGTGGGGGAGGGATGTATCTTTTCTGTTGATTGTAAAAATAGATTTTTTTTTTTTTTTTTTTAATCAACCGTACTAGGTTTTTTTGGGCTGCGCATGCTTTTCTATTTTGTGGTTTTTCTTTTAGGTTTGGAAGATAAATCTGGAGGCGGTTTTGCGGGGCGCGCGTATAACGTTTTAAAAGCCAATCGCGGCCGACAGCGAGTTTTATTTTTACAATGGGTAGAGACCGACCCTCAACTTTAGCTCTAAGAATATAATACGCGCGGCCGCACGGTTAAAAGTTACACGAGTTTTCAAAGTCTTATAAAAGAAACTCCTCTTCCTCAGCCGTGGCTGCGTCTCTCAAGTCTCGTTATATCGCGCTCACGGGGAAAGAGAAAGAGAGGTGGGGGAGGAGAAAAAATGTCTCATTTTGTAGAAAGTGCGCGCGCGCAGCATATAAAAGTAACAATTAAAGATATAAAGCCAGTTTGGCAAGTAGGCTAACAAGATTTTAAACTCCGCGAGATGCGTGATATTGCTGCACCGATTATGAATTTGTATCGACGTATATACAGTAACGCATACGAGCAGCATACCTGCGTACCTGCGTTTCGACATTTTCGAAATTACACGATATTTTTGATATTTCTTTTTTTCAGATGAAAAAGTTTCCCTTTTATTTCACCAAAATTTATATACATGAATTTTATAAATAAAACCTTTTATGCAGTACAAAAATAACCGCTTCAAAAGAGAAAACCCACGCACTCTATATACATTTTCATTCCACCATTTTAATTCCGCCAATGCCAGGTGCACGCTCGGTTACCAGGACTCCGTCAAAACACACGTCCACCCCCGCCGCGCGAGTCTTGATCAATATAATACACGCGCGTGACGAAATCCATGGCGGTTTTTACGTGACTTTCGATTTCTATGTATACGTATACCTATATACTATACCGGCAGCTGCCGCAAAAAAAGGACTGTCTCGGCGTAAACCAGCATAGCGCTCGCGCGAGAGTGAAATTATGATAGCCGAAAAGTGTATATAATATAAAGGCGCACGGTAGTTCGGCGCGGCGCAATCCTCGAATATCTATACACACGTATGTGTATAGGTATATATTATACGCTATAGAGTGGCAGCCTATGGCGCAAGCGCTGCTCCCGGCCTCTCCTCTCTTTTGCAACCCAGGGTTCGCGCGTATATATATGCATACACACATACATACAGAGAGAGACCACTCGGCAACCTTTCCATCTCTCATTTTCTTTTTGTCCTGTCTGCGCGCGAGTGCGGGTTTGAAAGAGAAAGACAAGCCCGCGAGGGCGGAGGACGACTGGCCTCTTGTTGTCTCCTCTTTCCAGCCTCGCGCGTTCGATGTATAATATATACACGTATATATACTACTCGCTGGACGTAAGGTCGCTAGGCGGCCGCGATTAGGCGTGTAATTTTTAAAGGGAGAGTCGTCGACGTCGTTCCTTTGTGTCTGCAAGTATTATACGAGCGCACCAGGCGAATATTTATTCGCAATTAGCGTGCGAGTGGGTTAATTTCGGATTTTCACTGTAATCGGGGTTTGTAAGAGGCTGGCTGTGTGTGCGCGGGGATTAATTCGAATTGGGAGAGCAATTTTCAATAATGACGTAAGTACCGCGCGTGGCGATTTAGTCGGCGGGATATATAAAGGAATTGATTTTCCGCGCTGGGAGGAGGTGGGCAATTATATGTGGATAGTGCCGAGCGATAATGCGAGGTCTCGATATGAAAAGAAGGAAATCAGCCGGCTATTGTCGAGGAGAAATGTAGAGCTTGTGGCGATGGAAAATCGAGATTTCTTTTTTTTTATTTTACGCTCTTTTTTGACAATTCGCTTGCCAATCAAGGACATTGTTACACGGAGCGTCGTATCGCGCGCATATACGCGACACTCTAATGAAGTTTTCCGTTTTAGTTGACGGGGATAAAAGAAAAATTGAGTTATCGTGGTGACTTTGACAATTCAATTTATCACGTTCAAAATGTTATTTTATATTACGTGCCTCTTTGTACGGAAAAAGTACGACGCAGAAATCGATATATAGGTATTTTTCCTAGAATTTTAATAAGAGTAAAAGTTTATGGGTTCGCGTGATATAGTCACGTATAAAAAACAGTCGCTTTGGAATCGATATTCGCTCGTATTTCGTTTAGGAGTTATTGAATTTTTTGAAATGGGAAATATGCCTGCGCGTGCTTTCTCGCTGCTTCGGCGGCATAGCGTGAGTGAAAAATATTAAGTACAATAAATCTTGATGAGTTATTGACTAATAGATTTCACGTAAAACTTTTTGAATGAAAATCACCCGGTGATTTAGTAGACATTGTTGCCTTTTTTAACGATTCTCCAAATTGCGCGCGTCTGTTCTCTCCCAAGGCAGAATAACAAAGTGCCAATTTGTTTTCTTAATAATCCGTGCTATATATTAATGTTTCAATAACATTTTCAAACTTATATATAGAAGCGAGAAAAATTATGTACCCCAGTAATACTCTTTGTTTTCAGTTTTCATGAATTTCATAATTTTAATATCCCCGAAGTAATATAACCTTTGACATACATTTAAAGCTTGAATTTTCTCTTTCAATTTTCATGTAATTATAGACACGCAGCCAAGGAGTGAAGAAACAGTTCTCCCTTTAATAAAAAAAACGACATAAACGGTCGATTGAAAAACTTTAATTGAATAATCATAATGCCGAAATCCATCAGCGGGTTACTACAGTAGGTATACCGCAATGGATTTTCGAGTCAAATTAAACTTTTAAACGGCGCTTAATGCGTCCGAAGCCCACATAACGTGCATAAATCCTCTCCGTTCGCGTCACACTTTTTTTTTCTCATCGCACAATCATACCCAATATATTTCCCCCCGATCCATCATCCTCCGGCGCCCGTTTTTTTTTCTCTCTCTCTCCGTTACAGAAATACATACCACCGATTAATAACCGCCCCGTCGAAAAAATGACATAACAATTATTGCGAAACGCCCTTATTATGCGCCTCATCGTCTCATAATCGTTTCGTCGGCATTAGGGCCCAAAGCGTGGATTATCCAACGCGCGCGCATCCCATTATCCAATCGCCTCGGCCGACCGATTTCTTCTTCTTCTTCTTCTTCTTCCACGGTATTATAAAACGACAACGCATATAATACTTATCTTTCTCTCTCACTCACTCGAGGGTATTCGTCACACAGACAACTATTCACGCGCGGAGCTCGACTCGCTTGCGCGAAGCTAAAAATAGAACAATATAACTCGCTCGCAATGAATCCCAAACGCGCATAATAACTTTCAATTCGACTTTTACCTCCTCCACCTCCACCTCCTCGGGGGCCGCCCGATAATTACATCCTGAAAGCGACTCCCCGACCTCCTTCTCTCTCTCTCTCTCTTACTCGCGGGAAAATTTCTATACACTATATATACACACACACAGCAACGACGCGACATTGAAACTGCTCTACATTCGGGCCGGAAGCGCGCGCGCACACACACATACCGGTGCTCATCCATCACTTATAACGCTGCGCTATAGACGCGTTTATATACCTATACGCGGGCTCTCGCGACTGTCTTTTTTTGTTCTTCTTCTTCTTCTTCGTTTTCTCGTCTTCTCGCCGTATGGTGTCTATGTGTGCTATATAAGCTATATAGCTATATAGCGCATATATATGAATGCCTAATGGGCCACGAGCGTTCACCTTTTCTCACAATTTAGCCTCTCTGTCAGCGCCGAGAGCTAGCGAGCTGTTTCTCGACGCCGCGATGGAGAGAACTGCAGCAGCAGCAGTCGACTTTCACTTTCCCTCTCTGCGCCTGAACGGCGCGGGCGAGAGGCTGTGTGCTGCTCGCGTCAATGGTTATTCGCGCAGAGTTGAGGTTGCTGATGCTGTGTGTCTGTGTGTGTGTGTGAGTTTGCATTGTGTGTATATATATACACATATATGGAGCTGCGAGATCTCGCGGAAGCGTGTGGGCCCATGGGTTTCGAGCGCGCTTCTTTTGCTAAGGATTTTCACTGGGAGAGTAGTGGTAGTAGTTTCGTTGGTGGTATAGTGTATCTGGTCGGGTTAAGGTCTGCGCGAATTGTTTGAAAAGAAAGTCGTAGCGGAAAAGTAGCGCGTTTAAATGCATAACGTTCGGTCACGGGGTTGCATTGAACTTAACAGTATCTGGGTGCGAGTTTTTGAGCTGAAAAACAGTGTTTCACCGCTAAGCTCGGCTTTTCAAAAGTGTATATGGTGTTGCTTTTACGTTTACTAAAATCGTATTTTCTTGTAAAAAATTGTTATTTTTTTTTTTTTTCAATTTTTACAATATAAATAGCAATTTTTATTATAAATTGTAGTAAATTTTATGAAACTATGAGTCTGACTATAATAAATAGTAATTTTTACTACAAATTTTTCTCCGTGTATGTATCTCTTTATGTGTACTTCAAAATAATTGACGGAATAAATCATAGCCCATATTGTGGAACATATGCAGCGTTTATATACTGTTAACTCAGAAAACATATCAAATAGAGTTACAGGACTAAACGATCAGGTTGACAAGACCAAATTTGGTTCCAAGCACTGTCTCAGTCCTTCATTGCAGTCAAAGTTTTTATCATTAAACACGGTCTTCGATTTTAATTATACCTGTAAAAAGCTACGTTTGTATCAACTGATACAAAAAAAATTTTAATAACACCGCTGTTTGTTTCCAAATAAAAGCAAAAAAAAAGGAGGAAAATCAGGCCTAGACCCACAAACTTCCGAACATAATTAATGAATCTCGTGGGCAGAGCGCTATACAGCTCTCGTTATCAAAGTGGGGTACTTGGAAAGTTACGCGCTCGTACGCGGGCGTATATGTATACACGTATATCTATATGTACACATACGTTTATGTAAACAAATATGATGGATGGATGGGCCGCGCGCGCTCGCGACCGTTTATTGCGTCCACTAAATCACGAAATCAAGTTTTACGGCGCTATAGCCGCGCGTGGATTATAAAGTCGCCCCCCGTGCATTCGCGCGGATTATTAACGTCGGAGGCTCGCCAACGGATGTAACTAGCCACTAACAGAAATTAATTTTTTTACCGCAAATAAAGTAATTTACAGAGAGGGGAGTGTAATAAAAGTCGCGCGCTCGGAGCGAGTTACCTTTTTTTAATTATTTTACAGGACACCTCAAGAGCCGGAGATGATATCGCACGTGCGCACGGGGTTCTGGAAAAATATTCGTTTTATGTACGTTTGTTCTTAGCGTTGCGCGAAATCCTGGCGACTAGACCGCTTTCGGCGAATATATATTGGCTATCCGCATTTATCGTTTATTTTATTAACTGCGCGGCTATAACGACCGCGAAATTGGCTAATATAACGAGCGAATACGGCGATTTGAATCGAGACGATTTTTAATTTACCATCACCGTTCGCCACGATGCTACTACGGCCTTTATGTGCCTGAATAAACATTACTGCTCTCGTGCGCGATCCTAATTTAAGCCCGATAAATAGACAATATATTCCCGAGCAATTCTCGAAACGCGACGCTTATTAGGTTTTAGCGCGCGTTCGCTCGCTTTTATATTTATTGTAAAAATAAGCCACTTTGCGCTCGCATATAACGAGCGTTTATAATAAAAATTAACATAAAAATTCAACGAGCGCTATATAGCTTTTAATGTGTCGTGGAGAATGTGAATAAAAAGGACAGCTAGAAAAGCCCATTATCTGTTCTAAAACGAAAACCCATATCCATATGTCAGCCATCTCTATATAGCGAGAGATATTCCCTCGCTCCTTGATACGGAATAAAACTGCTATACGTTTCCCAGCGGACCTCTCGTGTATATTTCTAAAATCACGCAGAACCCGTGAGACGCAAAAATCTTCCGCACGCAGAGGGGAAACCATATACGCGGCCTTCCGATCCGCTCTCCCCATATTTTCCGATAGCCCGCTGACGTCACACATAGCAGTGCGACAGCATCTCTCCCACACGTTTATTAGCGTCCGTCTTTCTTTCTCCGCAGCGCGCGTTCGATGGTATTGCGATGCCCGTACGTTGTAAAATAACGCGCCAAGGATATGCCATCCCCCCGCGCGTTCCAATTCGAAATAGAACACATCTATACGTGACCCTCTCTTTTTCTCTCTCTCTCTCCTTACGTGCACACTCTTTTTCATTTTTCTCTTCCGAACGCGCGCAAAAATTTCTCTCCAGAGAGAGAAAGGGGGAGAGAGTTAGAGCCCGAAGGCCAGCTCGTATTGTCCTTGCGGGGCGTCGGGCCTACTGCACAGCACATACAACGATCCTCCCTCTCTTTTTCTCTCTCTCTCTTCCAAGGATAATAACGGCGAAAAGCTTGCGCGCTCTCGCGGGTCAGTGATTTACGACGCGAGGCGTGCGGCGCACGTGTGCGAGCGCAACACCGCCGCGTCCATAAACGGAAAATGGACTTTTTCGCCGCACGCGTGCTTATCTCGTTTCGTTCTCTTGCCCTTCGTTATCGTCGCCCGCGCGCGCGTACTGTTCGTTCAGTTTACGCGTACCTATATAGGTACGCGGGAGGAGAGAGTTCTTATTGGTTCTTTCGGAGAGATGTCCCGTGCGATCACCCGTCGAGAGTTTACGGTTCGCGCAGTAGGTGTATATATTTATAGGGAATAATAATAAGGAGTAACGAGAACATTCGAAAGTAGTATTATTATATCGCATTGATGCGGATTAAATAGGAGGGTTTAGGAGGAGCTATAGCGGTACGTGGGCTGTGTATAAACAGCGTGATATGCAGCAGCAGCAGTATAACGAGAGGTCGAAGACACTATAATAATGAAGTAATAATTCCCGGAGATCGCTCCTGCAGAATATAGCGATCGGCTCAATATAATGTGGTTTACAATGCACGAGAGAGAGGGAGAGGGAGATGCCGTACAATAATATAAAAGGCGCGCGCAACAATAAAACAGTCGCGGCGCGTAATTGCGCAATCGAAGAAACCGTATATATGCAGGGCAATGGTGCGCCGGTGCGGTATTATATAAAGCCGATATTCGCGAAAGACTAATAAAGCCGGGCGCTACTTTTCCATTATATACTCCAGAGAGAGAGAAGGCGCTCACGAACAATGGGTCCATTAAAATTTCGTGTGCGCACACACACACTCACACAGAATTTCCCGAGAAAGTTTCAGCCCGACGAATTTCATCTCTATCTCTTTCTCTCTCTCGCTCGCTCTCTATCTTTTGCTCCTCAATGTATACGGTATAACCGCTCGCCTCGCGTCTTACCGAGGATTCACGCGATGTTTAATTTTTACGACGCGGAAAAGTCGCTCGAGCGCATCCCGATCCCCGTTATGCACGCTGTATAAACTCTATCTCTATAACCCCACTCTCTCTCTCTCTACTCGATAAATTCAAATATCTCGCGCGTGCGCATGGCGTATAAAATGCGAAAAAACTAGAAAACTAGAAATTTGCATTCGATTGGAGAAGCCTGAAGGAAACAATACAAGCTCCCAATTATACGGATACTCGAGCAGCAGGAGAGAAAGAGAGAAGAAAAGCGCGAAGACTCTCAAGTCAATTGAGTATCCAGCACAAATACAAACTAACATTTTCTTATTAAACTTGTGTTATGAATATATATGAAATTCAGTTTAAAAGTGTAAGATAATTAAATAGTGTATTCATACATGTATACATGAAAAATAATTTAATTTTACACTATGAATTTTGGAAATTTTTACGCAAAGCACATGGTTCTATTATAATTTATATGTTAAGGTGCCTTTTCATGCGCAATGCTAAAACGTTAAAACGCCCAAAACAGTATTGATACACATACACTCTATGTAAGTTTTTAATTTATGACTTCTAATGTTCGAGTCGAGCGTCAATGCTCAAAAGTTGAACACGTCGAACTTTTCATCGTCAAGAGTTATAAATCGCAACTTAATCATTATATTTTAATTAAACAGTCAACATTATATTTTGTAAAATTAATATTATCATAGATATTGATGGGACAAAGATAAATATGATTAAACTTTTTCTATTATTTTATGGAAAAAATGCAAAGTTATATGGAATTTATTATTTTAAACAATCTTTATTGAATAGAAATATTTAATAAAAAATTAGAAAATCGCAAGAGCGCCACGGGATTATCCCGGGAGATTCCTTGCAATTATGGCGTGTGCGATGGTGAGAGCGTCATAGCAGCAGAGATGTAAAAAGACGGTCTTTTTTAAATCGGACATAAGACCGTCTTTTGGACCGTCATGTGACCGTTTGGACCGTCCTAAATGGATTTTAAAATTTTACGAT
>UXGD01006512.1:0-12371 GCA_900474315.1 Torymus auratus
CAAAGCTCGATTTTGCGAGCACGTTTTTGGCCGAGCGTGCGCAAAGTGGGCACTTTGCACACGGAGTGTGAAAAAATAACTGTTTCTCTCTTGTAGATCAATAAATTTTTAAAGTAGCGTATCCTTCATTCCTACAGTAATATTTTGATTAGGTTTAATTTTTGTTTTCTTAACGAACAGCTTTGATTTCAATTGCAGCCAAACAATCTTTAAATAAACAAAAATGTCTTCTATTGTTCATGTCAAACGGTAATCTTGAATTTTTATCTACGTCCTTCCATTCGCGTATTTCGCGACACCTCGTTGCGGCCTCCCTTGAATTCACAGTAAATTTATTTGGTTCGTAGCTTTTCGTAATATATGTACAAGTGAAATATGATCAATGTCAGGATTTACCCACTGTTGAATGATTATGCAATTGATGAAAAAGCTTGTGTACATGTACTTGCATTTATTTATAAACAAATGCATTCCTTTTTTTCATAAAAAGGAATGTACTGAAATAAATCAAATAAAAATACTAACATAGGTACGCAACATAAAGTATATTTTTTACGCTTCCACGTTTACATTTGTATTAAAAAATAACACTGTATTTTTCCGTGAGAAATTTTTAATATTAATCAGTCTGACATACACAAAGTCACATTGCATCGTCCACTATTACTGTATCTTCACAAATGCAGTAAAGAACTATGATTAACGAGGAAAACTTCCCGGATTACTTTCATGCATAATAATTCGTTTTCATCTGAGAAAAAGCCTGGAGAAGAATTCTTTTTAAAAGTTTCTTGGTATCTGTTTCGAAGCTTTGGCCAAAGAGTGTAATAATTTTCCATCTCGTTGTTGTTGCAGATTGAAATTAAGTATACTTAGACGATGTGATAAGTGTAGATATTAATTGAACCCTGAAAATAAAGAGTTTAAAAAAAGCGTCATGAATTTTGTTTTTTAAAAATTGATGGTATTTCATTTTGTTATTTAACTTTGAATTGACTCATCAATGCCAAATTAAATGTCGTAGTATCCTCTAAAACTTTTCTTAAAATAAAAAACATCTTACGATATCAGGTTTTAAAAATATTTCCGATGCACAAACGACGAATCCTTTAAAGCCTACGTGAATCACCATGATAAAAAGAAATTTTTATTACAATCTTTTGTAGACTTTTAGCAAATACAAAAATAGTCGCCGTCATCGGTTTAAATACAATGTATTTATTCTTATTTTTTTTACATTTATTTTAAGCACTTAAATTGCAGTTTCATCCGGTTTGTTATAAATGACAATATATAAGTTTGAAGAATAATGATTGCCACATAGCCATAGCACGTTTAAAATAAACTTTGTAAAAAATTAATCAATGAACTGTTATATTTACGCTATGTAAGAATGATTTTTTATAATCATTTTTAAAATAAAAATATGGAGATTAATCTTTTTAAAAATAAAAGATATTATTTTTCAAGTAATAAATATTTTGACATTTTCATACAAAACATGCTAATACCAAGAATCTGTTTTGCTTGTTCAATTTTGTATTGTTTTTAAAAAACAGAACTTTCTATAGAGATGGGCCATTTATAAATTAAGTTTTTAACAAATTATTTCATTCATTTTACAGGAATATAAATACATACATACTAATAGTATTAGTAAGCGTAAGTATACAAGAAAAATATGAATATTCAATCATTATTTTGAATAGTTAGTTGTTATATTATGTGTTCATGCTGATCGTGATGAGAGATTTTAAGAACACTTAGGAAATTATAAATATAAGTTTATTGCTAATATATTTTCCATCTTCTAATGAAAATGAGATTAGCAGTAAATCTATTTTCCATGCGTTTTGTCAGCAATCAATCTTTTCTTAAGACGCAAATAAATTGTTATCCATTTATCTTATTGTTTTTACTATAGAGGATCGTGAAAAACAATAGTTTATCAAATAACGCCTCTGAAGTCACTGTTTTTTATACAAACCTTACAAGTCTTTTTTAAGCTGCAAGAAAGTTTATTACTCACTTCCTCTACCATTCATCTTATAAAATTTATTCACCAGAACAAAAAGATGTACATTTCACCAGAGCTTCTTGTAACCATTTTCCGAAACATCAACGTTATTTCAATTGTTACAAAATCAACCTGACGAACCCCAATTCCTTCAATCTCCCTACAAAAACTCCCGAGTCACTCACGTCCCATTAACTTTTTGCTAAAAAACTCAATTCCCCGCCTGAGACAGGATTTCTCCCACTCGAGAGAAGACTTGGAAAAAATTGGCCCACCGGTGGTACATCAGTCCATCGTCCCCCCAAAATTAATTGCACGTCGCTGTTTATCCAGACCTCAAGTATTATCGTCGCACGAGAGAGAGCCTCTCTGCAAAAAAAGAGCGCGTCTGCACGTCCACATGTCGCTCGGTATTACGGTGAGTATATATATATACGGCTGACGTCCTACTATATGTCGTTTCGCAAATTGTTCAGTGAGTTACGATCGGATTTTATTAAGCCGTCTAATTAAATCAATACGCAGGCATCATAATACCCCCCGGCCTTTTTCCCGGTAACGCGCGTTTCCTGGAAGCGGATTGTGTGGCTCGTGGGGTAATTTTTATTTCATTTTTTGTTTTGTTTTCGAACCTTTTGCGTAACAGTAGTTAGAATCGTGGAGTAACAGGGATTATTTCGTGATATAACGCGAAAATTGTACGCATACCTATATCGTAGGATTATTCGAAGCGTTCGAATAAAAGTCAAATATACGCGGTGTTATCAAAGAACGTTTCAAAATTTCGAGTTAGTTATTAGCTATTTGATATATGAAAGACGTATTATCATATCTCAACTTTGCTTTGGAATATGAGGGAAAAAAGAGTGTTTACAATCATTAGTGTATCGAATCCAATGGCACTTTCGCAACACATTGCTATATACTTCTTGCACTCTCTGCAAATGTACAAGAACAAGACCATTCACCTTGCCCTCGACCACCACTTTATTTGTTTACTCCGGCCGAAAATGCGCAAATATCTCGATCAGAGCTATAAAAGCCTTCTCCCCCGTTTCTCTCTCTCTAATAGCCCACTTTTTCCTGTCCTATATACGCGTATTATATCGCTCCCTCCTTGTCCAACGTCTTTTTGCGTACTTCTGCGCGTCGTATGGTCACTTCGGCATCTGGAACCTTGAGCGGGTCACGTAGGCCCGGCTATCGTCATTATTTACTTGGATTTCGTATTTATTTGCGTATAGAGAAGGAAAGAAAGAGCCGCGCGCACGCGAGTAAAGTCTGCACGCGTGTGATAAATGCGTATTATTTGTTTGGATACGCAAGTGCGTGCATGGGAGTCTATAGGTGTGTTGGATAGGTGTTATAGGTTTTTTTATATGTGTTTACAAGACAGAGGCAAGGAAAATGTTTAGATTTTGCAATACGTGATACTTGGTTAAAAAGCGTGTTGGAGTAACTATATAAGTGGAGTTAAACGGGGGATAGACACTTGCCGTGTCGTGAAATTTTCTATCTAAAAAAATCGGGAAAACTATTGATAATTATAAAAAATACTGTGAATTTTATTAAACATTTTTTGTGATTTTTATAAAAAAATTTCATTTTACTAAAAATCATACAAAAAACAGATATGAAACGCGATAAGCAAATATTTTTCCTTTAGTTTTTGGCAATCATCATCATCATTTAATTGTCTAACAATATACAAATTAAAGGTTTATTAGAAATTCAATGAAAACCTGTAACACCATCAAGCATGATTCATAGTTTTGCTTTAAACCTTCTATTTTGCAATCTAACCCAAGAAATTTAACATTCACAATGCTTGATAATAATTTAGAATTATTTTCAACTATATACTTTTCAACATCTCAAGCCAACTTTCCGTATACACGAACAAACAATACTTGAGGTCTGAGCTGAATCACTGTTACACAATAACAGCTTATCCGTCTCCATCGTAGCTACGTGTCTTATCCACGTCCCAATCAAGAAACAACCCTTCCAGGAAACTCACACATCAATTCCCATCTCATCCCTCATCTCCGATAGCAAACAATTTTCCTCCGATACGAAATAAAACACAATTCACGTCTCGCGTGCGATATCACGTCCTCGTCGACAAAGCTCAAACACGCCCATCTAATCTCCTCGCTCTCATGCGGATCTTCCTCCTCTTCTCTCTCTCTCTTACAAGAAGACGCTAACAATAACCCACGCCGTCCAGGAATAACCGGCCGCCGCCTCGAAATATCCTCCCTGCACTAATGAAACGCAGATCGTGCGCGGAGGTCGTGTGCACGTGAATTTTCGCGTGAGCGTCGCGCTGGCTGGCGGCTCTTGACTTTTGCCTCTCTCTTTTTTTTTGTTTTTTAAATCTCGAAATGACGTGGTTCGCGGGGGGGAACTTTTGATCGCGCAGAGGTGGTGGAGGAAGAACAATGGGACGCTGGTTTTAGGCGAGCGCGTATACACGCCCACCACGACAGCTTATTTGGGCGAGCAAGCGGGCGACGCTGCTACGCTGCGGTTGTTTGAATTCGCGCGGTGAAATATGGAGTGGAGTTTTTTCTTTATTGTTTGGTCGTGAGAGCGAGTTTTCGGAAGATGCGCCGTTTTGGTTGTTGTGTGTCGTGTATTTTCGGTGTGAAGCTGGTACATATAGCGGCGGTGGAGAAAAAGATATAAGATATTAAATTTCTTTTTCATTAGATATTTAGAAATAAAAGAATCAGTATTAGCGGGTTTACGTATAGTTACGAAAGTGCATAACAGTACGAGGCTTTGAAAATGTGTCATTTAGCAGCAGCCTCAAAATCGTTTTCCCGAGAAATATTTACGGAAGACTCATTCATAGACAGCCTTTTTTTCTCGATAGTCCACCGCGCCAAAAGTTATATTCTAACGAACTCGCTTTCCAACTAACCGAAAGATTTGTGTTTGCCTCTCGCTGCCAATAACAATTTTTTTCTTCTTCTTCTCTTACTCTGCATTGTCGGCACCGAGCGCCGTAAAGAAAATAGCAAGGTGCAAACCCAAATATTTTGGGGGATGGGTCTAAAAATAACTCAAAATATTGTTTTATTTCGAGCCCCCGTGTGAATTGTACGAAAATAAATTCGCGCGCGTTCGTCGGCGGCGTGCGGTAAAGAATGGTTTTAAATATAAGCCTCTCGAATATATACGGACAACGGCGGAAAAAAGTTTTCTGCGCATTGGGTGATATGCGTGCATGTTTCGAGGTAAAATATTTCCACGGTTAAAAACGGAATAATCGCGTATATATCGAAGTTTCAAACTTGGCCTTAATAACCGACCCGCCCGTAAACACGGTGGCTTAATTGCATTTACAAGTATAACTAACGTGTATTTGACGCTTCTAAGTATCCAATCGAGGGGATGGAAATGTACAATAATAATAACGCCCAGTCACTTTAGCGAATGAGATAGACTGAATAACAGAAGTATAATACGCTTAGTTTACGCAGACGTGATAAGTTGCCCTATTAAATCTCGATCCATCATGTCGAAACAAAAATGTCTACGAATATACTTTATTATTTTCGAAATAACTGTTATAGTTTTCTATTCTTACTATTATATATCACTCTTGCAAAACTTTTATAATATTTTTTATCGATACATTTTCATCGAGAATGTAATAATTATATTCCATATTTATAATTATATTTGTTTTATGATTTCATAAAAAAAAAAAATAAAATAAACAATCATTAATTTCTCTTGCCTAACTGCTTATATATTCATACATAATAATTTTACTAGAATAATTCGATTGACTCCTTTAATACACTCAACTTCTCTATACCTAACTTTTATTTATCTTTGTCCCACATCAACCATCATCATTCCCAGAACAGAAATTATAACCAGCGAATTTTCGGTACAACCTCTCGCTTCTAGAGAACAGAGACTCAATCGTCGCAAGATACACACGCACATGCGCGAGCGGACAACAACAGCCACTATACCGTACGAGCGGTTCGCGAAACGAAAATAATCCGCGCAAAAAGTCGCAGCTCACCCACAAAGCCCTCGCGCGCTTAAGCTTACAAAACATTTAACGATAAATTTCGCGTTTAACGCGACCTCTCAGTCGGCCCGATAAATAAATCAAGCCGCGGCCGACGCGCGGTTTAATTTCGTCGACGGGCTTCTAAGTATTATAAACCGCGAGAAAATTGTCTCTAGGATTATAGTCGGCCGGTTTCGGGAACGCTGTGAAAGTGTGAGGTGTAGGGAGCATATGCACGTGCGCCTGTTGTCTCCACGTGCGAAAACAAAAAAGGGAGGAATATAACGAGAGGCGAAAGAAGAATATACGTGTGCCACGTGCGCTCGCACGCGCGGCTTACTCGGCCGTGAAGACACGTCGTCGGAAGTTTTGTTGCCGCTTAACGCGACCGTTGGCACTTCGGTTATCTTGGAAAGAGAGAGAGAGAGAGGAGATGCGGATTTGATGATTCGCTGGAGAGACTTTTACGAGGGGGCCTGAGAGTGGTTTGCTACTGCGCGTGAACCGGACAACGTGTCAGATAATTCATTTAAATATTTATCGAGCATATTTTCGTTTGTATTTATTAATTTAGAGTTTGAATACAACGTGTCGTATATAAAAATAACAAAAAGGTATTCAAATTTGCATTTATTCATTTACATTGCTCTACATTCATGAAGTAATTTTATAAATTCTGATATATCTGACTTGGTATAATCTCATACGAATATAATGGAATAAATATATATTGAAATTCGGAGTATTACTTATTGTAAATCATATGTCGCAAACATCACGGTTACTATAAATTTACACTCCGGCCGTGCACTTTCAACGCGATAGTAAATAAATAAATTTATCATCACGAAATCACAAATCATTTTTCTCATAACGAGCGCGGCCATAAAGCGGACGAGTAAATATCCAATGTTTCACGAAACGAGAGCCTGTCAATAAAATTAAACCGAAATTCATTCATATAGCATGCGGCACGCTAAATTTATACCTCTCACATCCACGCGCGCCCGCCCTTTCGCTTTTATTTTACCCGTGTCCCTCCTACAATTTTTCTCGCTTTTTCTCTCTGTCCCGCGTGCGCTGGCTTTCTCGCCCACCTTTCTTGTCTCCGACGACGAGTACGGAAGAAATAAAGTCGGCCTGAGAACCATTTTTTTTCCTTCCGAGATTGTGCGACAGCTTCTTCCTTTTCCCCGTCCATCTCTCTCGGAATTTTACAGCCAGAAAAAAGAGGGAGAAATACGGTCCGGAAATGTACCGTAAGAGACTCGTCCGTCTTTCTCGGGAGGGAGGGAAAGACAGCCGCGAGGGTGCGTCTTTTGCTTAAAAGCTTTCACGCCCGAGTTGTCGCTGTCGCGCTCGCAAATATAAATATACGCGGAGAAATGATTTTCCCAGTATAAGCGTATTATGTGTATAAGAGCGCGACTCTTCTTCGAACGAGCTTTACGCTCGGTCTGGCTGTCTCTGGAAAAATTATGCGCTTTGATGCGAGCTTTTTGCGGGGACTTGGTGAAAGGCGAGTGACTAATGGAGCGCAGTTAAGATGGGTGCTGAGAAGTGTATATGAAAATTAACCGCGAGTACTGTATATGTATACGTTAGCGTGCGGAGAGAGCTTTTCCTTTTCTTTTTGTATGTTTATGTAATTTTATTTGAAAACTGTTGAACCATTGATAAAATGGTCGGATTTTCACGACGGAGTTCATATAAGACTCTGAAATACTGCGACGGTATTTGCTGCGGACAAAGGTCCCATCTAATCAGATTTTCAGATCACCCTTTTCTCTTATACATATATTTGCTGACGTCATGCTTGCTTTATTAAGACTATGAAGTATTAAAAAAAGTCAGATTAATGTTAAAGGACGAAAGTATTTTTATTATCAATTAAAACATCATAAGTAATATTTACCTGGAAATATTATTATTTATATTTTTAAATAAAATATATGTAATACACGTACTTGTCGTTAGACGCATTGCTCTGAAATATAAACAATATTTTATTGGCATTATTAAGTAAAATTAATTTTAAGTGTTCAATCTTACATGTTATTTACCTTTTTAATTACATCAACAAAGATATTTAATTGATAAATAAAACAAATATCTTAGAAACAAATATCAAATATGAAAATTAATTCGAAATTCGCATTTGATGGAGTACAAAAAAAGTTTATTTTTCTTACTATACAAAAAAAAAGTGCTTGAAAACAATATCTCCTCTACATCTTACATGAGGTACCCAATGCACATAATTTCATCGACTTCATCAAGAAGCGCGGGCGTGCTCCGAATGCAAGTGTTATAATTAACAACCACGTACCAGCATCTTCAATAAAACATTGTTATACCCTTTCTCCCATCACCAATTCTTCATCCCAGGCACTCATCCCTTGGCGATACAGTCTCGTCCTGGGTTCTTACCTATATCGATCGTCACCCGAGAGAGACATAGAGAGTGTGCAACACAATTCGCGCGGCCGCTCTTGCAGCTCATTACCTGGGACTGCGACTTCGCTCGCGTTAATTATCAGCCCCGGGGCTAATTGCCCCACTCTAGCGAGCGACCTTCGCAGCGTCTCACCGAAATTGCAATTTACGGGGTGTTGATGATGCGAGAGAGAGAGAGAGAGCAAGCGAGCGAGCGCTATAAGGAGATCCGAAAATAGTACGTAATACGGCGCGAGCTGTGTGGCAGGTGTGATGGTTGCGTTCGGTAAACACTTTGCGGTGTTTGGGATTCGGTGGTATAGGCTCGAATTTGCCGTCGAGGCAGGCGATTACTGTACGCTTGACGGTGTATTTCGGGCTTTGCGTCGTGCGCATTTGCTTTAATGACTGACGCTATTTGCGTGGAAGTGGACTGAGTATAGTGGTCCGTACACAATGGCAACGATTAAGCGTATTTAAGTTTTTGTTATTTAGGGGAGGGGAAGCCATACGCGATTTGTACTACGTAGTATTTGAATTTGCTATAGAACATGATATAAAGTACTATTAAGGGACCGCTACATTTTTTATATTAAAAATAATACTGAGATTCTGTTTTAATTCACAGCAGCTCTTATAACAGAAGTATCGCACACGTAATACGCATGTTAATTAATTTCTGAAAGCTCAGAAGCGCGGTACTTACAAGAGCGTACCAAGTACTTGTACAGCTTCTTCGCAAACACGTGCCTTAATTACCTCGCCGCAATTCTACAAATTATGTAGCACACAGAGACGTGCGCTCGCTCGCTGCCGGGCTTCGCGCGAAAATTAATATCCGCACATCGAGAAGTACTTGTGCGCGTTTGCCTCTTGAACACAACCACCGCGTATATAGCATCAAACTCGGTCTCTATCACACCTGAACTGGAGCAAGTGTATTCTCGGAAATTAAAGGCATCCATATTTAGACAGCGAATGGGTGATATTAAAGCATTAGCTTATTTTGGGATAAAACGACGACGACGACGAATGGCTTTCAAGCTGAACGAGCGCGCGTGCTTTGACTCATCGCCAGCGCTACCGTAGGAGAAGAAAGGGGGAAAGAAAAGAAAGCACAGGCGTGCGATTTTTTCGTGAAATATGTATGTGTACGCTTCCCCTGGGGGGTAGAGACCCATCTATCTAAAGAAGAAAGAGTAAGTTCTTTTTTTTCATTGTTGTTTGGATTTGTTACTTTGTAGAAAATAAAATTTATAGATTAACAGGCGTTGTGGTGTGAGGAATAGAGTTTTTGAAAAAGATATTCCGTTAGATTTATAATTTCGATTTTATGGTGTGGACGGCTAACAAAAATAAGTTTCCGCAAATTTCTCGATTAAATGGATGACTTGTCTTGTTACGCAATGTTATCTTTTTAGTGGAACTCGAAATCAATCTAAACTTTTTATCACTAAAGGCAAGAGGCTGATTTTTTTCGTACGAAAAAACCTTGGGGCGTTTGACGTATTTTTCTGTGAAAAAATTCAATATATCTTTTTATTTACCGATTTTTTTTGTCGCAATAAGTTATCCCGAAATAAATTCGTTCCTCTCTATCTTATCTTATTCAACGAAATTACGGTAGTTCGTGTTTTCAGGCAATAGAGACATCTAAAAGGTTATCATGACTATTATCGTAAATGCCTTACCTTCGGAAGGTCGAACCGTTCCGGGCAATTTCAAATCTCGGGTGAAATGTGAACATAAAGTTGAACTGATAATTTTTTACAGCATATACTTTACGTTCTCAAATAAATAAAATGACATTATTTAATGACGAATAAATATTATGTTTTTTTACTGAATTTATAAGAATAAAAATTTTTTTTCATAAAAGTTAATCCATGATCTCGTACAGTATAATTTTTTCTGACTAGATGTTATAAATATAAACTGAATTTCTATTCATATAAATCTTACTGTTCTAAGAATTACAATATGTTTTTAGGAATACATTATAACACACTCCATTGTGCAATATTTTATCTAAAATACATTTCAAATTTATTTATATTGTTAAACTTATTTATTCCTGAAACATAACGGATTATCCAATTTATATCATCTTTTTTTGAACTAATATTAATTTTTAACGTATTTGTTTCCGTGAAGATATGATTTTGCATCTAACAATGGCAATGATCCGAGAGTCAACTTGAAAGACATGCGTAAAAAAGTATTCCCGTTTAACTCTCTCTTTCTCTCTTTATAGGGGAATATATATACCGACAGAAGAAGGTTCTAAATTCAGTTCTTAGTGAAGTGGCTGCCCCTTTCGCGATTTTCTTCCTCCATCTATAGATTTTTTATCGATCCATTGTTTATTTATATGTCATTCGTATGCTGTGCCAACGTTAAATTGCTCTGACGTCATGAAGAATTGCACATTCGCATATATGTCATAATGTGGGTCTCTGACTGAATGATTTGGACTGATATTAAAGTCTTCATTTAAATTATAGACATTTCATTGTTGCAGAAAGCATATGTGCAATTACAAAAAAACAATTATTAAAATTTGTTATTGTAAAACATTTACAAAAAAACAAATATTACAAAATGAAGAAGCTTCTACGGTTTGAAGTCTTTTGATTCTGTGATTCTAAGTATCCTCTGCCACAAACCCATCTCTTCTTAAAAAAGTGATGATCTAGGGATGTGAAGCCTCTATAGGATTTGATTTCTGATTGACTCTTGGATAAATGGCGCGAGAATTTAAAATTAAATATGCATTTTTATTTTCCTTCTTAAAAAAATGATGATCTGGGGTGTGAAGTCTCTACAGATTTGATTTCTGATTGATTCTTGGATAAATAGCGGGAAAATTTAAAATTAAATATTCATTTTTATTTAATGATTATTATTTATTGGAATGAAAATGATTTAAATAAAAAGTATTAAATATATAATAATTAAATCAATGTTGGTTGTGACTTCAAAAATAAATAAAACGTTATAAATTTATTGTTAAAGTGATAGCCAGAAGTAAAAGACAACACGATCAGTTATTTAATTGGGTAGCAAAATTCAAAACAATAAGCAAATTTTTAATATTAGTAAAAAGAAGGTTTTGAGATTTGGGATGAAAAATAAAAGAAATTCTGTCAATATTATGTTCAGATTTTATTTTTTATTTAATACTTCATGAAAAAAAATATTCGAATAGTTTATAGTCTCTAACCCAAATTTAGTTTTGGTTGAGGGTTAATGTACTGCAGTATTATATCTCCTTTATTAAAATTGATAGCTATTGTATTTCACATTTTATTCGCAATTTGATTGGTCAGAAGAGTTTCCATGCTGTAGCTAAGTATATGTGCATGGTAACGTAATGTTGTTTGTTTATATTTTTCTTATAAGGTTACTTTCCCATTTTCGAACATTGTGTTGAAAGCACAGTCCATCTCCGCGCGATGCGCGCGTTTTATCTAGTATCGATTATTATTAAAGATGCATTCAAATTAATCGACCAAGATTTTCGGCTTTTAACGAATCAATTATTTTTAGCATGTTCAATATAAAAACCGCTACCAATTCATTGGCCCGTAGCTTCCTCAAACTTAATTTGCTGATTCCTTTAATTAACTTTTAATAACAAAATTTTTAATTTTCTTTCGAATGCTCCTCATCCGATTTTGATACATAAAGCCGATCTCGAGAAATTACGATTTGAAGAAAAGGTTAAAAAAATGTTAACTTCAAATATCGCTGAAATTTATGGACCAATCATTTTGCCCAAAGAACTCGGCCGAGAACTATAAAAAATCTACCTCTACAAAGAATTTTGAAGCGATTAAGTGAATTTTACTCCCGTAATCGTTGGACATACAAAACTCA
>UXGD01006513.1:0-12370 GCA_900474315.1 Torymus auratus
AGTGTGCCTCAAAATTTTTTTTATTTTTTTTTTTTGGAACCACTTTTTGACACTTTCTGCTGAGAATTGCTCATATACGTTATCCGTGGTAGAAATTTGACTATTACGAAATGGACAGATAGTCAGTAAATAGATATAAAAAGTGGCCAGTTAATGGCCACGTTGAAACTATTTTTTCTCTATTGTTCGCCTGTTTAATTGATTGGAAATAGAATGGCATAAACTCAAAATATTTAACTTGACGTTACATTTTAGAGCATTTAATTAAAATAAATAGCTTAGAACAATAACAACAGACTCAAAAAACATTGTATCGATTAAATGGTAGAATAATGACGGAAAAATCGTTTTATATAGATAGAAACACCCAAGAAAAGTTGTTGGCTATGCCCCACTAATACTAGCTATTTATTAAGCAAATAATGAAGTGGGTTTCCATCAGGATGTTTGATATACATTTTTCTTGAAAATTATTCGTGGAACGTTTTTCAAAGAAAAATTAACAAAAAATAGTAGTTGTAAGTGGATAAATTTTATTATTTTTAAAGGAATATAGTGCTTGTCGTATAAAACTTAATTTTATAATGCACATAATTTCATTGATCACCGCACATAAAATTAAAGCTTTCACGATAATTATTACCAAAATGGTCTGCATTCATAACCCGACCGAACGCATTTTGAACAAATTGAGCCTCAGAATCTGATATAAAATGTTTCGCAACCTCATTCACCACAGTGAATACCGGCTTTACAGAAAATAATTTTCATAAATGAATAATAACAGAATCGTGTTTTATATTATAAAAGAAAAAAAAATTCCTGATATTTGCAAATAATCTTATCATTTTAGTTGAAATTATATAAGTTTCTATGACGTAGAATAAATAATTTTATAACTTTTTGAAATTCAAATATTTAACTTGAGGAAATGTGTATGCACTCGTGCGCGTGTGAATACGAGCTCACATATGCACGTGTGTGCTTTATCCGGTTCATAAACTAGGTAAGATACCTGAACCGAATAGCCTACGGAAGTTTGCCCTAGTTTTATACTTTGAACTTGAAAATTTGAAAAAAAAAAGTTTTTTAGTGACTTTATGAACTCCTTGTAAAATTACGATAAAGTTCATGGATAACCATTTTTATTTTAAAGTAAAAATATCCTTCCAAGCCTTTTATAACTACATTGGCGCATTTCGTTTACTTTGCAGCTTTTCGGAATTCATCGACGCTCATGAATCATGCAAATTTTTTCCCCTACAACTTTTAAATATTAAACACTATTAATCATTCCGCACCGAGTATTCTCGGGAAAGATTAACAAAAGTAAGATTGCCGTTGAAAACGACTCGAAAACCGAAACTTTGAAAACTTTCTAGCGCGTAAAAAATAGTCGAAAGCCAGCTGTGTAAGTTTCGCTCGCGTGCGCATTTCAAGAAAAGTAACTTCGCCCGGAAAGACTAAGATACACAATAAAGGAGAAATTTATCATCCCTCCTCTGCAGTGGCATATCGGACGCCAAAACGAGAATTCCAACCTCTCCAGTACGTAAACTCTCTCTTTCCCTCTTACTGCGCTTATAATCTTTACGATGGGAGCTCCGGCGGCGCGGATGCCAGACTGAAATACAACATAAGAATACCGCAGCGTGGAGAGCGTTGCATCATCCTCGAGTCCGTCACGTTAATTGCGAAACTTTCGCGCTGAGATTTTCCATATTCTCCTTTTGCCCCGCCGATCGCGCAGCATTTAAGCTCCCTCTCTCTCTCTCTCTCTCTCTCTCTCTCTTGTGGAAATCTCCAAAGTTTCGCGGCCGCGCGCCCTCTTTCGTGTTATCGTTCTCCTCTCTCTCTCTCTCTTTTCTCGACTTTTTCATTTCCTATGAGGTGCGCGTGCGCAGTGCAGCTGCAGCAGCGCAGTGAGTGAGTGAGTAAGAGAGACTGCGCAGAAAGGGAGAGAGAGAGAGAGAGTTCGCGTGCAGGTAAAGTACTGACGTGTACAGTGCGCGCCAACTCGTTCGGGGAATTCACTTTGATCGTCGGCCGCACGCGAGTTTTACCGGTGGCGGGGAAATGGACCTTTGACGCGGCAGCAGCTAGCTCTGAGTCGCGAGCGCGCGCAGGTAAACGCTCAGCGTATATGTATTAACGGGGAGCAAAGCGTTTTTGAGTGTGCGCCACTCCCACGCGCGCGCACGCTCCGTAAATTCTTCTAGGGGGAGCGCGCAGGAGAAATGCTTAACCCAAATTAAATGGGCAAGGGATTTTACGTGCGGCTTCGTTAAGTCGGCCCACATGGCTTTTTGCGAGGGCATTTTGCTTTGGGAAAACATTAGGAAATAAGTGCGGCGTGCTGTTATGAATTAGGTCTAGATTTGAAATTAGGGGTTTCTTTTGAATTAAACCGGTACGAGGATGAATTCATTTCGGAGCGTGGAAGTATGAGTATAAGGGTAGGTTTACCGTTGAAAAAGCATTCGAATAATTAAAGATATATTTTTTGGTACTAAAATGATTATGTTTGTAATTATTGAAGCATTTGTCTTTAGTATGACACTTGAAAAAAAAATGAAAAGAATGTGTTCAATTTCCAAGAAATGATCGTTCTTAAACGAAAGAGTCAAATAAATCTCAACTGTAATCCTTGCCGACCGGAAATTTCTAATTCCGGAATCGATTGTCTTAAATACTAGTGTTACTTTTCTCCTTAGATAAGAAGATATCTTTACGATGTCATCGTAGAAGCGAAGATGAAATCGATAAAGGGTAATGTGATGATATCGCGGCCTTTGAGATGATGCTATCTTCGATAAACGTAATCGTTAGTCATCGAACTATTTCTACGAGCATTATAGTTCCTCTTTATCACGGAAAATCGTGTAATGATATTTACATACTGTATGTATCGTAATTTTATGTCTGTGTCTATAAAAATGTAACAGATAAAAATAACATATAAATCATGCAAATACTTCATTCAACATCATTAAAATAGTGATCAAAAGATTAAACAATCAGTTTTGATATAAATATTTTATGCTATAGTTTTATAATTTAGAAACTAAAAACTAACATCATTTGTGCTTACTCGTGAGTTTCAAGTTTTTTTCAAAAGTATTACTTTCATTAACTTGTTTCGCAGGAGAGTTAGTACCCTATTTTATCTGGTCCACTAGAACACATTTAACTCTATTACGTACTCCTCCGAGCTGAATATCCTCGTTCGCTCACGTTAACTTGGATAGAAATACATATTACAGTTTAATCTTGAAGTACAAATGTTACGATCACATACTCTCTAACAGAAACAATATTATTTTTGTGTTACTATTTCTTTCTAAAGAGGCAATTAATTTTTTTATGTACTACATTGAAGAACTGAAATAACGTGGATAAAGAAAAAATCTAGCCGAACGTATATTATTATTATTATTTAAAATAATTGCTTTATCAATTTTGACTTATCGACTTATCGCATCAATTAATTTTATATCCCCAGATTTCACACATACTATTAGTTTTTCGGATTGAAAATTGAGCTTATATCGTTTTTTTAAAACTAACGTTTAATAGAATTGTAAAGAGCATCCCGGAAAATTTTTAAATAAGTTTAAAAAGGGCAATACTATAAACCAAAAATTTAATTTTGTACATCAAGTAAGAAGAATACCAATAATAACTTTTACTGAAATTAAATTAGATTATAGAAATACTTTCTTAGAAAACACCGATCTCAGTTGATAATCCTAGTAGATAAAGCAGCCAATAATCCACGATCCTCGTATCGGGCGACTGGCCCGCGACTAATCCAACTCCTCGAACCATCAAGACGCTTATTCCCCGGCGTCGTCCTACCCCTTTAAACAACATCGAGCGGCGATTAGAGGGTGACTTGTTCGGTAACTCCTCCAGGCACGGACGTTAAATAATTATTAGGGGTGGAAGGGGGTGGCAAGAGGAAGAGACTCCGCGCCGTCGGGCAACTATCTCGGAAATTGCTCCTCGGACGAGTGGCCCACCTCTCTCTCTCACTCCCCAAGAAGCAAACTACCCCTCTCGCGCGCACTTTTTTAACTTGCTCGGGTAACTTTGCCGCGTTTATTTCAGCCCCTCGTCGTGCAGAGAGAGTGAGAGGAAGTTTGCATGCTCCTCCTTCGTAATTAATACAAGTTATCTTATAAATACGTGAGGAAGGCGGCCGACGTTACCGCGCGTCGCACGACGGCTTTGTTTTAGGCCGGGGAAGATGGGAGGGACGAAGCGTGCGTTATTACTTTCATTAAAAAGTCTTTGGCGTAAGATATAGTTGCTGAAATAGTGATTTTTATTGGGGTACTTTGAAGTTTTATACATATAGAACTGAGTGGCTGTAGCGTTGTTGTTAGTTTTGGCGAGCTATGGAGATACAACCAATACTCGAAACTTCATTCATCCATTCATTTTCATTATATTAAATCGCGTCGAATAGTTTCATAAACAAATAACTTGGAACAGCAGTAAAGTTTGATATTCATTATTAGTTTAGTTTCGACATCCACTTAACAACTAAGCTAAAATTTATTAAATCAAATGAAGAGCGTAGGTTATTATTATCCATCGACTAATAAATCAATTATGATCAAAATCATCAAGATAAATGAAAAATCTTAAAAGGATATCATTTACTCGAATGATATAAAATACAATTTAAATCGATATTCGTTAGAAACAATAATGAAATTTCATAACCAAGTCTTACTGTTAATATTTATATAATCATATCAATATTTTAAACAAATTCTCATGATTGCAATATACAGGAGTACGGACTGAAAACAATCAACGAGAATATTCTCTTCTTTCTCTTACTCTCGTTCTCTCTCTCTCTCTCTCTCTCATCATCCGACAACATTCGTATTAAAAGTACGAAACAAAGTTTTAATATCCCCTCGCTCGCACTGCGTTATTCGCGTTTCATGAATTTTAATCAGCAAAATTTTCGTTCCCAGTCGCGCGCGCACCCGCGCGCATTTCGAACATTCAATTTTCCACTCTCGTTAATTGCTTTCCGTATCTCTCGGCCGGGAAGAATAACAAAGGAGAGAAAAATCCACCACGCACATGCGCGATAAGCGAGAGAAAGCGCACGCGGCACGACGACGGCTGCGCGAATATGTATAATCAGGGGAAATGCGATTAGGGACAAAAAGTTCGGACGACTGTCGAGACGAACGTGTTTGTTTTTTCATGAGGTGGATTATCTGCTCGTCGGCCCGCCGTATAGTAAAATCTAAACAATAACAATTGGCTATATGATTAGGTGATGGTGCTTCGATGTGTCAATTAAAATAGCATATGTTGCGTTGTCTTCTAGTAATTTCATATCAGATGTGGATAAAAATATATGTGCAATAATTTATAGGTATATGTCGAAATTTACAAAAAATAGCCCCCAACTTGTCCGCAAAAATGACGAAAAAAAAGTTGAAGCACACCTCTGACAACTGGCTTTTCTCATTCTATATTTAAGGATGTTCAATGGTTGTAGGCAGAGGTAATTTGAAGACTTTTTAACAATAATTTTTACGCATTGCATGATAAAAGTAACAATATACATTGAAAGAAGGGGTCTTGCAACAATGAAAAAAAATCTTTTAACGAAATTTAATTATTGTGAAAACCAGTTACCGTCACTTAAAGAAAATTTAAAAAAAGTTAACAATCTTTTTTACTTTTTATCCAATTTTGATTTAGAAACGGTCATTTTGTTCCTTTTTCAATTTCAGGGCAAGGTTCTGATACAAAAAGTAAAAAATAATTAAAAACTGCAAAGTTACATGCAATTATTTCTATCAGATTTTCAATTTACTGATAAACAATTGTATGTAACTTTACAGTTAACTTTTATCATGCAATGCGTACAAATTATTTGTAAAAATTTCTTCAAATTACCTACGCCTACAACCATCGAACATCCTTAATATAATGTATAAAAGCAGTGTTGAACAAAGGAAATCGAAATAATGTTTTTCAAAAAGCTGAAATTTGAAAATCGCAAAAATGTCCAAAGATGAGCGATTTTCCCAAAATCCACGTAATTCAATTATTTTTGATAATTTTTCGCGATTTTCCAATGCACCTAACTTTGCCCCAAATTGACCGATTTTAACAATTCTCATATCAAATTAAACCTCCTTTCTTCTACTTTAATCGCTTTTTTGTGGAATATTTGTTGAACACTTCAATAGCTTGCTATTGGTGAATCGTCAGTGACTACTTTTCGTCCATTTTTCCCATGTTAAATTCCCATAAGAAAAGTTAATTTCAGCTTTCTGATAAACACTATTTCGATTTCCTTTGTTCAACACTGCTTTCATACATTATATTAAATATATAATGAGAAAAATCAGTTGTCAGAGATGTGCTTCAATTTTTTTTTTTCGTCGTTTTTGCGGACAAGTTAGGGGCAATTTTTTGTGAATTTCGACATATAAGAAAATATGCATTGTTAGAACATCTTTCATTATTCTAGTCTATTACTAATATTTTATTTTGAAGTAAATATCTTCTGTAAGTAGATAAAATCCGACTATAGTCAGCTCTTTTGTAAACTTTATTCTCTATATAAAATCAATCATCAAAGCTTTTGCTAGTACCTGGGAAATGCAAAGCTAAAAAAATCACAGCACTCGTCGTCGGTTGGCGTCTTTCATCCAAGACAAACTGCTCGAAAAAACGTAAACAGGTGTAATTTTTTCCAGCCACGATGGAGTAGGAATAACGTGCGCCACCGCAAGTCTGTCACTCTCTTCCCCTCTCTAAGTAATCCTCGACGAACCCTCGGCCCAAAACTTCCTGGCCGCAATCTCTTGAGGCGCGTAAGAGAGTAAAAGTTTTCTTGTTACGCGATTTCATAAATAATTTCGGTAGCCGCGTGCGCGCTCACGTCGCCGATAATTGCTGGGGACTTTTTCGCCGGCGCGTAAATCGCCGCATTATTCGCTGCTAAGTGTTGCAGGTCGTTGCTGTGCGAGGGAGTGGGAGGTAAAGGTCTGCGCGGAAATTGCCGCGTCGTCTTTTTGCGCGTTATAGAGGGCGAGGGAGGACGCGGGGGATCGTATACTCGTTTTTATGCCGACCGTGACGGGGCGGACTTATACGACTGGGGCGCGCCCAGGGGGGAAAGTGTACTTTTGATGCCGTCTAATTTCGTGGAGAGGGGCCGAAATAAAATTTGGCAGGATTATGCGGTGATGAACTCGCTAAGCTGAGAGCCTGGTGATGGTAAGTTTTACTTTTTTGACGGAAAATGTGCTCGTTATTTTAAGGAAAAAATTATGTTTTCTGTGTGAAACCTCTAAAGCGACTCTGTATTTTCATTTTGATAAACTTCTGTTAATATCTAAGTTACAGAAACTTTATTATAAGTTTTAATAAATTATTTACTGGTAATTTGTAATATGTGGGATTAAATTGCAATACAAGTGAGTGCATTGAAACATAGTTATAGTCGAATTATGAAAAAGCCGCTAAAATTAAATCATCTGTCATCTAATAATAAATTTCATTTCAAATCGAATGTTAACATAAAAAACTCTAATAAGTGCGTAGCAAATGCTAGCTGCTTTGTCGAAACTAAAAACACTTCGTCAGGCATCCAGAAAATTGTTGATAATAGTATACAATTTTCTAAAAAAATTTGAGTCTACGAAATATAGAACTTAAAAACATAAAATATTAAAATTTAAAAACATTTGAAAACCTACAGTATGCAACAAATAACTCAAATAATGTCACTGGTTAATATAACATTTAAAATATTGTAAGTTCTCACCAATCCAGTAGGTAAAACTACTGGACGTGATTCTATAAATTTTTCGATTCGCCAAAAACTATTCAAAAATCAATTCACAAAGAAAAATATTTATAAAAAATATACAACTTACAAGTCAAAAATTATTCGAAGCATTGTTTCAACTATCAGCTTGTAACTTTTCAAATAAAAAGCGAGTTTCAACTTAAAAATCAAAGTTACTTAATTACTTTATGCTCAAAACGACTTCAAACCTTTAATAAAATCCCATCAACTTCTTTTTCCCTTGATTCTCTTCACATCTAAGACTCCCTTGCATCGCTCCAATCTCTCTTTCGGAAGATGATTACGATCATCTCTCATCCCAAACCCAACGCGTTACTCGAGCCGAATTGAAATACTCCAGGCTCAAAAGAGCCTCATGAAACACCTCATCATGCGGGGACCTCCTCATGGCATTGCACAAATTGAAAATCCGATTTCCTCGCCGTAATCCGTCACTCACCCTCCGATTCCCGAATATCGCGTGAATTAGCGATCCTCGCCCGCTCACGCACACAGGAAAGATCGAAGACGAGCTGCGTGCCTGCGTCGCGGAAGTTTCCGTGAGTTTGATGAATTGTTTACGGCGCACTGGTGTTTTCCGTGTTAGACGTCGCCGGGATATGCCAAGTATGCTCAGAGGACGAGATGAGTTTGTTAAGTGTAGGCGAAGTGGATATCGATCGGCAGGTTTTTCGATAATAACGCTCTTGTGAATTTCTAATGAATATTGACTGAACTGTTTCTGTGTAATAATAGGAGAAGACACTATCGGAAAATTAAATTAGATTTGTTAGGCATAAGCAACTTGAATATAAAAACAAAGCATAAAATAAAAAGATAAATACAGAAATACCACGAAAAGTGAAAGTGTCTATTAAAATGAGTTACCGAAAAAGTGTGAATTTAATTCTACTTTTCCAAATCTACTTGATTATTGAGAAAACAAAAAAAAATTTATCGATCAGAAGGCCTGTCAATCAAGAAGATTTTATCAACCAAGAGGATTTGCAATCAAGAGGATTATCAATCAAGACGATTTTATCAATAAAGAGGACTGCCAATCAAGAGAAATGCAAATCAAGAGAACTGCCAAACAAGAGAAACATCAATCAAGAGCACTGGCAATCAAGATTACTTAGATCAAGAGGACTTCTTAATAAAAAGGATTTCTTTAATCAAAAAAACACTTTTAATCAAGAGGATTTTATCAATTAAGAAGATTTTTTTAATCAAGAGGACTTTTTCATTAATTTTTAATCAAGTCAAGTAAGTCAGTCAAGAAGGGAATTTTGATCAAGTGGATTTAATAGACCATCTAAATAAAAATTTTAAAAATAACAGGAATTACCTCTCAGCTCAGAGAGCTCAGTGCTTCTCAATGTATAGTCTGGGTGCTAAGGGAGATCTAAATAAGTAACAGGATTTGCCAAACGTTCTTCTACGTATTTTAGGCACAGAATTAGAATTCGTCCAGATTGCAAAATTCTTAATTAACGTAATCCATAAATCATAAGTCACATTGTACTTAATTGATTTACGCTTGCTTTAAATCATAAATCAATATTTACTTATGACTTACGTCTTCGTTTAAATCATAAATCAAATTGTATTTGTGATTTACTCCAGCTGTACATGACATATTGTACTTATGACTTACGCCTGTGTTTAAATCACAAATCAAATTGTATTTGCGATTTACACTGACTGTAAATCATAATAAATGAAATATTTATGGACCATAAAAAGACTTTAATCAAATTATTTAGTCAATGATGTTTGGTGCGAATGATCTTTTTTATGTAAATGATTTTTACATCAAAATTTTTACTCACTACCCCGCTGTCACGCTATCAGTGCCCTAAGTGCGGGCTTAGGTCACACAGTGCTATAAATGTAAATAAAGTAATTTTGGATTTTTCAAAAGGTCCTATTGAAAATCAGTTACTAGAACGGAGTGTTGTTCGAATACTGGTATTAAATAATCATTTAGAACATAATGTTCTAAATGTACTTTCACCACTTGTAAACAATATCAAAACTTTGCAATTGCTTATAGCAGAACAATTAAAATCAAAGTAATTTTGATAAAAGTAGGTTCCACATAATATTTGATCCGATTTTTTAAATCCAGTTGAAGGATATTGTTACCATATTAAAGAAAAGACAATCCCAATGTCATACAGCGATTTTGCCTGTAAATGGAAACATATGAAACCCATTCCATTAAAACATACTAAAAAACATAAAAAAGAAAAAAATATAGTCTTTTAAGATCTCGGGAGCCGCAAGAAAAGATGAGCTGAAAATCTCACCCCTAAAAACGCAAAGTCACAAAATAATTTAAAAATAAAACTAGTTAGCGGTACTTGAATCAATATTTCAAAATACCTATAGGTAGAATTTGTAAAATGCATGATAACACAAGTGGTTCTAAATCGGTGCCACACATTTTTAATAAACTATAGTTTCTCACAACAATCTTTTTCTTTTCATGTGACTTTGTCCTCAAATATTATAAGCAAATTTCCGAATATCTATGAATATCTATGCGTTTAGTTTTTGACTTATAAATATCACAATAGATACATTTTCTTACCAACATAACAAACACACATTATACAGCATTGAATTACAGATTACGAAAACTCATCCGCGTGCGTGCGTGTGGATTATGGCACAGCGCGCCACCCCTTTGTTTTCGTCCGCCCGACTCCTCTCTCGCGGTAAACTTATACACAAGCTGTTATACCCGTGGTGAAATCCGATTGGAAGTTAGGCGCGCGCACGAGAGAAAGCAAGATCGAACTCACTCGACGCCGACACCCACCCGCACTTTCGCTCGCCTCTTCATCCCCCGCGGGGACGGGGCTTAAGGAATTTCTGAGTGAGAGAGAGAGAGAGGGCGGGGGGTAGAGATGAGCCTCGCGCACACCTACTTAATCCAACCCCGCGGCACGAGCGACAGATTGATAGAATTGTTCGCTTAAACGCATCGCGGCTGCAAAGTCGCTCTGTGTACGCAGCGCATGTAAGTCACGGTTGAGCGGAGAGTCGAGGGAGTGGCTGCGGGTCAAGAGATGTGTTATTTCGGTTTTTATTGGGCACTGGCTTGGGTAGCGACGGAAGAAGGGGAGGAAAAGAAAAAAGAATGAAGAGGGGTTGAGAAGAATTTTAGTGGAATCCGGAAGAATGAGCTATTAAATTTATATAGAAGTAAGATATTAAATTGAATGAACCTAGTTTTGTATCTCAAATGCTTGTGTTAAATTTGATGGAAAAATGAAAAGTTCTGTAAAAACAACAATATTGAAAACATTAAACGTTAATGTTTGAAGCAGACAACATGATTCAATGACTGCAGATTTCTTACGTGTAATATGGTCTTCTAAACTGCTTTCATAATAATTACAATCAATTGCAAAAGCTGAATTTGCTATCGTATACAAAATAGAAGAGAGGTACAGTAATTACCAGAGAAAGAGTAATTATAGCATTCTTCGCACTATACATGAAGTGTCACTTTAGTATGAAGTATAGGATCTCGAGGGTTTTTAGCAATCTTTGAATCAAACTATAAATTGTAATGCACTCTAAATAATGAACTGAAACTCAATGTAATTTTAGTATTTAACAAATGCTTCTGTGTCAATAAATTATAATTATAAATTATAATTTTACTTTGAAATTATTATATATGATAGCCAGTCATAAAACGTACAATAATGCTATGTTTTCCAGAAAATTGTATTAAATTTGATTTTCTTGTTTACAGAGTGTAATGCGATTTATTTGAAGTAGAAATATTTATTAAAATTATGATATATTTATGTAAAATATGTATTTAAAAGTTAATATATAAATTTCCAAGCGAAACATAAAAAAGTCCAGTATTGAATTTTATTTCATGCGGAAAGGCTTCTTTTAGAGTTCTTTTATGTGTCATACGTCTGAGAGCACGCACTAATCTGATTTATGTAACGTTAAAACACGTAAGAAGCCATAATGAAGCCCGCAGACGGCATATTTTCCAAACCGCATCATCTTCCCCTATGAAAAAAAGCTTTTAAAGCTCGACGGAATTTTACGATCCACACAAAGTCTTGCCCAGCTTCTCTCCTCTTCTACGCAGCAGGAGAAAAAAACAAATCCCACGAAAAACTCGCGGGCGAAGGAGGCAGCGATGGAGAAAAAGGTAAACATGCACTTTAAAGGGCTGCGCGTTTATATTCCGAGAGCGAGGTATAGGCTGGCCGCAATAAAACTTTTCCCTTCTTCTTCTGGAAGTCGCGGACTATCGGCCGAAGATTAATATTCCCCTCAAAGTCGAGTTTGGATCAACGAAAGAAAGGAGCTGGAGAGATGAGAGAGACAGAGAGAAAGAGGGAAAAACGTATCTATACAACCTGAGTCGGTATGATAAATTAGAAAAATATTCAAAACAACGAGCGTCCCCTTAACTTCCGCTCTTTTTCTCTCCCTTTCTCTGCCGCTCTCTCTCTCTCTCTCTCTCTCTCTCTCTCTCTCTCTCTC
>UXGD01006514.1:0-12370 GCA_900474315.1 Torymus auratus
GTGTACATATGTTGAATAAAAGTGTCAGGAGATATTTTTTTTACTCTTATTCCAGTGTATCGCATTGACATATTTTATGTTTATTTTCATGATTGAAATAAAATTTATACGCAGATTATTGATTACAAAAAATACGTCGTAGGTTATAAAAAATTACTAATGGTTGTCTAATTATGCGTCTATTTTTCTGTATAATAAACCCATTTTCTTTCTTGCTTGTTACTTATTAATAAATGTAATATTTCGTATAGACATCATCTATAAGTTTATTCCTATATATATGTTGAAACATTTTTCTTTAATATTTTTGAAATTTTCAAGCCAGTTTGCTAAAATACGTAAAAAATCATCCCACTAATAAGGCAAATTGATTATCTTCACTAGGATTATTTTCCCAGGCATATACCTACCATTATATTAATCATAATTTATAAGTACAGTGAAACATTGAATTTACAGCATCAAATTCATTCATTCATTTATCCAATAAACGCTCTCACCAATACTCGTCAAACCTACATTTCCATCCCGAAATACCAAAAACATTCATCAGCCCAACCGCTTAATCACAATCAAGACCACCCGCGCAATTTCCTCAGAGCGCGTATAAACGTTATTCGCGCAGGCGCAAGCGAGAAACAGCAATGCACATCTCTCTCTCTTTCCGCCTTCGCCATAGTATTTATACAAGAGCCCACACGTCGCGAGGGCGTAATATGCGCGCACGCGACACAATGAGAGTGTACGCGAGAGCCGTTACTCGCGAGTGCTCGCATTATCTCTATTTACCGGGACGCGAGCGCTGTAAGTCGCGAACAGAGAGAGAGAGAGAACAGCGTTGACAATTCAGCCTCAGTGCACACCAAGGAGAGAGAGTGAGAAGCTGCGCCGCCAAGCACATCACGTGTTCAAACGAGGGAGGAGGCCGTTTAATGAAAAGGTGTGAGCAACTGCTCGGATGCGCATCACGACGTGCTTTGGTTTTCTTTTTTGATGCCTTTACGGGAATGGGTGCGCAGAGGTGCGTAAGAAAAAAACTGGTGGATTCTCGATGTACGTCGCTTTTGTTTAATTTATTCGTTTTTGGAAAAATGGAGCGGAAATGGCGTGAGCATTGTCTTTATTTATACGGTTACAGATTAATGTTATTTCGAAAGGGCTTTCAAAGGCGTGTCGAAAGATAATTCTTTGACCGAATGTATGATAAAGGATAATTGGAAATTCAAATTTTATACAATAATGAGAATAATACGTTAAAAAAGATACAAGTTATCGAACGACTTCGTGAAAAATTCAGTTCGAAAAATCTAATAGAAAATCTTCATATTTATATTCACTACATGCCTTTAATATTGACTATAATCATCAGTTTAAAATCACAACATATAAATGACCATTAAAATCGCCGTTAGAATTTTCACGCTCAATTTCCAGCGGGTATGCACTTCTACCCCTTTCTAATTTATCTTACCGACTCTCCACGAGCGCATTCTTCGCTGTATACACACACGCGCAACATCTCGTACCTAGAACCAATTCCCTTCCTCACCTTAATCTCATACATTTCTCTCCTTCCCTTCATTCCTCCCTTCTCCCCTTCTGTCTCTCTAAACATTCTTTATATATACAGCTCTCATTTTCCGCCCTCTCCCTCTTTTCTTATTCCATTTCACTCTCTCTTCCTCTTTCTCCCTCCAGCTTGCTCATTCCCGCCGCGAGCTCATCAATTTCGTACTCGATTTTCTTTTCATTGCAATCCGCGCTTTCTTACAGGCGCTTCGGCAATCGCCACAAAGCGCGGGCGAAGCCGTCTTTTCACCCAGAGATAACTCTTTCATTATTTGCGCGCATTAATGCGTCGCAAAGAGCCCCGGAGATGATATACCCGGGATACACGCTACTACGGTGGAGGTGAATTGTTGTCGACGTGCCTTTGTGAGACGAGCGTGGAGATATATATAAATACGTTTGTGATTGTGGTGTGTGCTGGAGCGTGTTGTATAGGTACACTCAATGCGATGAGGTTGAATGTCTGCCTGACGGTTGTTGATCCTTATTGGAGATGTCGGATTTTTGTTGCGTGCGCGTGTGAGGGTTTTTCTTATAGGCAGCATTATTGATTTTTTTGCTTTTTTCGTTGTTTACTTGAATAATGCTTGTTAATAGCAAACTTATTGACATAATTTCTGTTGAATATGGATGGTTAGGAAAAGGACTTTATTTCTGGAGTCTACATCAATACTAACAATATTTTACATGTTTATTGTTACGAATTTCTTTAGCCATCTCCAGAAGAGTCTTTTTTATATACTATATAAAAAGGTCATTCTTTCACAGTATATTAAACTAACGACATTGCCTTAAATTATAAAATAAGATAAACAACACACCAACCGCAGACCATAAATTCCACCCAACTAATTTTGATAAAACCTCCATTACTCCAAAACAAAGCAATCCTTTCCCAAACCCACCCAAAACACGCACACCCCTACTTGCCCAATTCCAACCCACAAATCAAAGTTTCTACCTATATAAACCGCCGACCTCTGCTGTAACCCCTCAACCTCCGGAGTGCGCGTTCGTGTACCCCATAGTGTACGCCGCTCTTTTTATTGCTTCCCCCGCAGGTGCGCGTATATACCTACACCAGCGCAGCTAAGGCCGGGCAAGGACGAGCGCGGCGGCCGCCGAGTGGCATCGATTCGTAAAACGCCCTGCCGCGCGGACCGGTGTATGGAGAATCTATGTGAGGGGTGAGCTTCGTGAGTTGTATCGGTTCAATATCATAATTGAATCGTCGAAATGTTGGGACGTCGAGTGCGCGTTGTTTTCGAAGGGAAAGGTTGAATGGTGGTCAATGGACTGGAGGTATAGTTTTTATCTGCAGTGACGTATGAATTATGCTTTTGCTGATTGGAGTTTTTCTCTCTCATGTGAATTCACTAATTAATTTATATAAATTAATTCACATGGTTTATTATAAATTTATTTATCTATACCAGTAAAATGTAAATGAATAAAGATTATACAAGGGATGTCAAAGGGCGCGGTTAGCTGTATTTAACAAATAATTATATCCTAGTAAGAGAATGTTTTATTAATTTAAAGTATAAAATAAAGCTTTAATAAGTCTCATGTGTAAAGATATTATGAAATTACATTTCATAAAAACTGAATACATATCATAACAATACGTATTATGGATGTTAATCTTACTTCATTTGCAAATCACATATATATTAATTGATGTTGAATGTACCTTCGTTAATTACTGCATTGTTTATCCACTATCATTAATTATTCAAATAATAAATATCCACCCCCTTAGCAACAAAACAATACAATTTTTCCCTACATTCTTTTGTCACATATTTCAGCAGAATTACAAATTGTATACCATTAACTCCAACCACATTACTTCATCGTTACTGCAATCACCACCCTTGCAGCCGCCATTACAAACCTCATATACCACGTCGCATATCATTATCCATGAAATTTGTAATTATAATCAGCTGATTAGCACGCAGTACCAGCTCAAAACCTTATTTTTTTATTCACCGTGTTCCACATAATGTCACTGCGCGACTTACACTTACAAGACGACGCTCTGTACACTGGGGCTCTGCACACGTACAACCTCGGCAAGATTGCGGGATAGGCTTTTTGTGACTAGCTCAGCGCAGATGTCGCCCACATACACGTACGAGCGTCAATTACACAGCGGTACCACGTGCGCGTGTAAGTACAGGGAGCCTGTCCTGCAAAGCGGTTTATTATGCGCTGCGGCGAAATCCCAGCTACCCGTGTGCCGCATGTGGGGGACGGATATAATGCGCGCCAAGAGAGAGAGGCACAGCCTCGAAATTTCTTTGATGAATAAGGGATGTGCCAGAGGGATGGAATTCATTTTTTCCGAATGTTTATTTTGGAGTCAAGGCCGGTCGCCAGACTCTCGCTTGTTATTACGTATACGCGACGGGAAAACTGGTATATACAACAAGAAAGGTTGAAAGTGAACTAAAGAAAGAAAATCTACTACCTTTTAAGAATGAGAAGAACATATACGAATAAAGGAATCATATACGTATAGGCAGTTCACTTGCCGCATCCCGATCATTATTCGAACACTCGTGTATACGAAAATATACGCAACGACCCCAGAGGCCCTCACACCCCCCCACCACCGCCATCTATAAAAAAAGCGCCGAACGACCTAAAAATAGTGCAAACAATCAATACCTCCTTTCACAAAGCAAACTCGACGAAAGCCGTTTCCGTTCCGTCCCGTTCCTCATTACACACACACGTTCTCTCGCTCACGCATCGACTAGCGCGCGCAAGTGGCGCGAGTCAGCGTGGCGCCCGGCTGGCTGTTCTCCTTTTCCCCCTCTCCTGCTATATACACGCCGTCGATATATACGCCAACACACATATACGGGTGAATTGATGTCGAGGCGCTAGCGCGGTCCGCGTTCTTGTTTCTCGCTCTGCGGTCGGGCGGTGATACTTTTGGTAATCCCGGTTGCTTCTTTGAGGAGGTGGAGGGGGAAGTAATTGCGGGGTTATCGGATGAGGGTTAAAGTGTGACGGATTGGTACGTGTGAGGGGGATAGAGAGGGAAGAGTAGGGGCGTTGAGATATGGTTGTGTTAGGTTAGTGTTTTGTTTGCATGCTGATTTTGGTCTTTTTATTTTTATTAGAACTTTTTTGGCGGAGCAAATATTGTATAAGTATGTTTGTGGTGATTAACGTGATTATTTCGGTCGTCTATAATAAACAATTGAAATGGCGAGAGCTTAATAATGTTCCTAAAGTTTAATAAGGCTGTTCGTATATTTCTTCCGAAGAAATGAGATATTTTGATTGACGTAGTCGGCTGTACGACTGTTGGAATTAAAGTTTTGAAGTTAAAATACTCGGTTATTACGGTTGATAATAAATCGAAAAACTTTTGTGATTCTTATTAAACTGCTCGGTTTGTCAAAGATTTATCGTAAAATGTGTCGTAACTTACATAATGTTCTATATATTATTTTGTTAAACGCATTTATATTAAGACAATATAAAACAGTTGTCGATAAGTCATATTAATCATAAGTATATGACAATAATTTTGATATAAAAATACTCTTATATTACTAACATTGATTTCAATTTCAATATTTAAAATTGAAATACAATATCAATTTGTTACTTCCCCCCATCTCTTTTATCAAACTGATTTTCATCTCTATATTAAATTTACTGACAATAAAAATAAACACCAGAGAGAAACAGTTATATTATATAAAAAGATAAAATACTACATAACTCAAATTGAATATCAACTGACAGATATAATATTTCCAAAACTAACAAGTTTTACGATAAATAGTACAACATTGTAGTAGAACTTTGTTTAACAATTATTACATTTACGTCACGCTCCCTTCACTACATACCTACAGCACACTCAACATTGCAAGCAGTATATATAAATACATATATCATTATTGTGTCTCGCGCATCCCCGCACGTTTCCACGCTCCGATGCTCTCTTCCGACTTCCCGTACTAGATGAAGTTGTCACTCTCCCACCTCGACGCTTGGAAATTTCCTCCCCGCAGTTAGAATATACACGCATTCAGCTGTCAAAAGATCGGCAGCTCCCACGCACGCGTATATATGACAGCCTCGACGACGACGCAGCTGCGCTCTCTCTCTATTCAGTTAACGCGTGTGCTTGCGATATATATATAATGATTAAAGAAACGCGCAGCAACACGCGATTAAGGCCGCATTGACCCGCCCAGCAACTTTTGCGAGAGCACTCGAACAATTACCACGAGGGGATTTTTGCTGGTGCGAGAGAGAGAGAGAGCGAGTGCGCGCGATAAACAGGGCGAAAGTTCGGAAAGTGGGTTAACGAATTTGCATTGATTAGAAATAAGAGCCAGCGTCGCTCGGGATTTCGCCGCGAGAGAAAGGGGGGAGAAGTTATTCCAAGCTCGCTTAAAACGGTTATTATAATCAGGATAATAATATTTTGATAACGTGCGGGCGCTAGTTAAGGGCTGATAAATTTCGTTTGTTTTTCTGTATAATTGATAATTTTGAGCGATGGTCGGCGGAAGAGAATTCCGTATTTATATGGTTGGTAGTATTTGAATCGTTAATGTCAATTGCGCAATTCAACATCATGAATATTGAGTTGATTTTGTATGTTGTAATGATTGTTACAACAATATTTCTCTGATATTACCGATAACTTGAACTTTTGCCTATAAACAAAATTTAATATTTAATAAATAAAATTAGGAAACTACGTTATGTTATACATACAAATGTTGATCAATTTACATAATATTTGTTGTTATGTATATGATGTAATTTTTCCCCGCTGAATTATTTATGGCAAAGACGTATTTTTTTTGTATTCCTGCAGTGAACGCGTAAATGTCATGCAGACGAGAACACGCGCGCGGAATTTTAAGATTTTCGACCCTGCGAGAATATAACCTGCGCAACTTTGCCGCATTAATAAAGGCATAAAAAAAAAGTTCATAAAACGTGAATCACCCCTGCGAGCAAGCTTTACGCCCTTTATTTATATAAGCCATTTAAGTAGAGAGTTAAGGTATAACGACGATTATTGCAATTTGTATTATACAGAATATTCGAATTCGTCTGACTGACGATTGATCATAACTACTAGCACTTATTTCTTCATTTTAACCCTCTATTTGTTTAGGATTAATTTATAAATACATATTTATTATTATATGTTTATGTACTTCCTGAAAAATATTCTATTCCTATAATATTCATATATGACTTACTTAAAATGCAACTAACGTCACATCTCGTCCTTTTTCTTTCTGCAGAAGCTTGAGCAAGACGATGACGACGAGTATCTCGACGCATCCTGGGCCGACGGCGGCAGTCTGAAGCGCCGCTACCAGGGTTTGAGGGATATCTCGTGGAAGCCCCGCTAAGCCCGGGGCTGACTACTAACCCAACCCTTCGCTTTTCTCCTCTCAAGCGCGCTCCTCGCGAGTGGCCATCGCGCGCAACCGAACCGAGAGAGAGAAACAGCGAAATACATAATAGAAAATAAACAGACGCGACACACTACCACGATGACGAAGAGACGCAAGCTGAGATACACACAGTGCATATATATTCTAAACGGAGGAGATGTTCGTATATATGGTAAGGAAGAGAACAAACACACACACACAACGACAAGTCGTAAAGCTGATGAATAAGAAGGGCAGAGGAGAGAGAAAGAAACAGAGAGAGGCGAAAATTTGTATCGTGTACATTTGTCAAAGCGAAACATTATAGCGCGCGAGAGAAAAACGTCGTCAGGGTTTTTACAATAAAAAAATGAGAGAGGAAAAAACACACGCGCGCGCGCTGCGATGATATACTCGCGCATATATACCGAGGAGAGCGTATATAATAATATTCTACGCGCGAATATACTTATGAATAACGAAGGATGTGTTCTGAAGGATGGAGGATTTACGGGGCCGAAATTTCCCCGCTGAATATGGTGAACGACTATATACGTGTACATAATTATAATGACGATGATGAGAGGAGAAGCAATTCTTATTAACGATGCGCGAGCGAGCGTCTCTCTGCATTGCGCCGCGCAAAGAGCCGAGCAGTAGGTAACATTTTTTGTAAGTAATGGATATATCGTTGTTCGCAGCCAGGTGTCGTCGTTTCGCTATTGCAATCGAACACACAAATCTACACAGATAAACACACACACACACACATAATATATATTATAACGTGCATTATACGCTAACAAAAATTAAGACTAATGTTTCGAGTATTCTTCTTCATTCGTGCGTTTGATTTTTTTTCTCTTTTTCATTCATTTTTTTTCTATATAATATATATATATATAAATAAATGTTTTCAGAGCGACACGATTGCGAATACTTAAGCGAACGATATAATATATAATATATTTTTTTTTTCTGAAAGCAATAAATAATATTTGTATGTAAATATATGAGAGAGAGAGAGAGAAAGAGCGTTCTACACTGGCAATATATAGGAGCTGTATGCACAGTAAAGTGACAATACATCATTCGAAAAGTAAAGTATACATTTTTATGCAATCGATATATATATTTATGCAATTTCTCTACTGGGAATTAAATTATAGAGCTGTCATTACGCGAATGAAATTTCATTTAGAAATGCCAAAAAGTGATCTGTACTAATTTTAAAAAGCCATTAAGCACATATTATTCTTGCGAAAAATAGTCTAACTAATCAGCGTCAAAATTTTACGTCTATAATCCAGTACTTATACGTTCTCTTTAATTGAAATTTCAATCAGCAAACTGGTCACGTGGGAGGTGAACGCGGACCTACGTATGGATACGCGATACCGCATAAATACTCATAAATATATTCACACGGTGAAAAGGAAAAAGAGAAATTGTGTCGCGACCCAGTGAGACACTAAACACATACCTCTCCTCCGATATATACATACCGCTCCGTATATACTGCCGTCGCGCATAAGCCTCCGCAAGTATATAAATAATATACTTCTTCTCAGTATGTGTGTGTATGTGTGTGTGAGGCGGGCATGTGCGCAACACGTGCATGCAAAGTAAACCATATTATACATATACCTTCGAATTTTTCCCGCTGCGAGACTGCGTGATGCTTATATATAATACTATACATAAAAATAATAAGAGAAAATTATCGACTCGCTCACTCACAAACGCACACATATACACACGTACATAATACATATTCACAGACACATATAGACCCCGCAATGTGTTCAACGCGCTCTGGCTTTCTCTCTGCGTCTCTCTCCCACGCCCATCACCTTGGTTCGCGAGAAATAAGGGAGAGAGGGAGAGAGCGAGTGGCGCGGATATCGAACGGGGAGAGACGATCGGACGTGCACGCTCTGCCCCACGCGCGCGCGCTGCGCTGACGGACCTTATATATATAAATATACATACGATATATAATACGCGCGCAGCAAGAATATAACTATAAAAATAAATACATACACACGTACAGAGAGTGAGAGAGAGAGAGAGAGAGACACACGTGAACTGCAAGAATAACCGATTTAACGGGCAAGATGATAAGAGTAATAAAAAAAAGTATATTATATATTAACGGTATATGGGGCGGTGATCAGAGAGGAAGAGAAACGGAGAGAATGGACGGCTGGTTTAATTATACCTGACACGGGATGCATGCTCGCAGTTGCAGGACGATATACAAACGTTGACACGACTTTGGGTATACAACGTTAATACAATTTTAGCTTCTCGATTTCTATTATATTCTATGTGCTTCTCATACTCTTCTTTTTGGTATATATCTTCAACTAATTTGTACACTATACTCTTGCATTATTTGTTTTCGCGTCCACTGATAAGTGATACTTTTACGTCACACTTATATTTATTACTCTATCGCTTTTTTCAACACCTACGCGTCAAGATAAATGTCTAATTCTTTATTTTGTAATTAATAGTGAAAGTGCTTGTTCAACATTAAAACAATCCTATGCATGCTTATATTTAAAGACTTTTTGTAACATTATTCGTAAGGAATTCCATAGTTTACTAAACAAATATCATCATAATAGATGGATTAATCACTATATATTATAACTTCAAAGTTCGTTCATTGTGTTTTTCGCTTTCTGAACTTCTATTGTACGTACGATGTATCGCTGTTTTTTGTCAAAATCGTAGATTTCAATAATTTAAAATCATGCTTGCTGAAATCTAAAAATATGCGTTTTTTGATACATCAATTAATTTATTATACAAAGAACAAAGAATTCCACCTTTTTAAATAGTTTATTAAATTACTAAAAAAATTTATGTTAATGTATTTAAACTCTTTTACAGCGATATGTAACTATATTTTTCTAAAACAAAAAAAAAAAAAATATGTATACTTCTAATTTTTTTTCAAAGTTGTGTCAACGTTTAATACTTTGAAGAATTACGTAATGAGCCGACGAATATGGTGTGCTAGACATAGTTGGAACTCAATATGATTCAATTTATTATACTGTCGCGGATCGTTTGATACGAGGAAAGCGATAAATTTGATAAAGAGGGATGGTAATGATGCAGAAGAAACGGCAGAATAGAGCAAAGTTTATACCAATGCATATTGTTGCCTGGCGGCTGGGAAAAATTTGAGTTTGATTTTTTGAATGCTTTGAAAAATCGATGTATTAATATATAAATACCTACACTGAAATGTAATGGATGTATCTATTTTAGCTTTGATTAATGCCAAATTAATTTATCTTATTTAGCTTCGAAAATATATGAAATTTAACCAAGTGATAAGCTTGATGACAGCAATAGAAGAGTCAATAAAGGTAGATTGCCGCTACTGTCAATAAATCAACTGTATTTCATGTAATTAATAAGTTAATCATTTTTTCAAATGTCTTTTCAAATGGAAATCTTTCTAACTGAAATTTAATGGCGCAATACGCAAATAATCCATTTGGAAGAACGGGACGTTTTAAAGCACGCGAACTCAACTCAATTTTTCCCATCTCAACGATTAAACATTACTTGAACAAAAAATAAAGAAAATATACCGATACCGTTGAAAAGTAATACAGAATTTTAAAAAACTGTAATATTTAAGTGATTGCATAAGCTTGTTGTGTGATCATTGAATACCGCATTTCCACTCTACTGTGCATCGTAGCAATCAGCGCGTTATCATATTGCGACGGCGAAGCGAGCAATTCAAAGTGAATAGGAAAATGCAAGAATCTAATGGATTGATGAATTAATTACAAAGTAATTAAGATTGCAATTGTTTAGTCGATGGTTTCATCATTCGCTTTATGATCGGCACTTTTTATTAACTAAAGGTTTTTTCAATGCGCTTTGTCAATAAACTTTTCTTAAAATTTGGAAATTTGAATGCAGAAAAATTTATATATATACACAATATATATAGCTTAAATCGTATACAAATATCTTTATATACATTTTAATAATTAAATATATTAAATACACATTAAGTAAGCAAAAAATTGTGAAAAACGCTAGTATAAAAAGTGTGGCTCATAAAATGCCGATTGCTGCATCAGATGACCATATATCTCATTTTACTATTGGCTTTGAATTGATAAAACATTCTTTATTAAAATATTACATAATACGGCATTGGAAAGAGAAATGCGTAAGAGGCGGTGAAATAAAAACTAAAATTGGTTATAGGGGGTACACACCAATATCAAACGTGAACAAAAGTGAAAACACATTGCGAACGTGAATATTCGTCTGCAGACGTCATGTTCCTTTTGTTGCTCAAAGTATTTTTCCCCTCTGTGCGTGCCGTCGGTCGTATACCACAATATGATCAACTCCGAACAAAAATAAAGCGCGAAAGTATAACAAAAAATGTGCACGAGAACAGCTTGGCGATTTCGTTTTTCTAAATCCAACATTCTAAAGTATATTTATATATACACACCGTAAATTTATTCTTAAATGAAACTTCAGCTTTTTTAACGAAAAGATGAAAAAAAGAAAACATAAGTGCGAGAGCTATTTTTGAAGATACTTTTTCGAAATTGTTTTTCTCATCTTTTAACGATGAAATATTTCCATTCTACGTTTTTATAAAGTGGCTACACACGTGCGCAAGACAAATTCATTTTTTGATCTTCGACTTAATGAACTCCGACCGTCCATGTGTTTTTGATTTATCAATGTGCTCGCTTGTACGAACTCTCGTCCTAAGCACGAGGCTACAATTTTCCTGGCTACAAAGTGATGGATACATGCAAAATCCGATATATTAAGCTTTATGATGTCATGTAAGTCCTTTGTAAACTTAAAAAACGTCCGACGCACATACATATAAACACTAATTGACACATTAATGAATTAAAAAGAAAATACAACATACACAAATTTAATACACGCGCTTCTACGTATGGGGAAAGATAATTGAATTGTTTTTATGACTTAAGAACAAGTTGTCTGTGATCTACAATAATTAAAAAAAAAATAAATAAAATAATAATTAAGTATGGAAAATTAAAGAGAGAATAATGAGATTATATTGCTGAAAAATGCGTTAAAGCAAATCGTTCGGCAAGTGAGGATTTAGGGGAAGAATATGAAAAATTGAATAAAATGGATAATTGCGCGAAGTCACCTTGTGGATATTTCATAGACTTCGAGGAAATTCAAGTGAATTACGTGGATAAGAAAAATTAAGCGGGCGCAAGCGCTGCTAAGATTATTGTATTTCGCTGCTGTTTAATCCGAGCTACTTTTCGCAAAGCAGCTGATGAATGAAGTGTATATATATATATATATATATATAT
>UXGD01006515.1:0-12366 GCA_900474315.1 Torymus auratus
AATTTCCTGAAAAATCAATATTTTTCAACGAATAAGGGCTTAAATTTGAGCTTTTACTGTCTTCTTCTATAATCTGCTTTGCTCGCTTTCATATCTTAAATACTTGCAATGTGACAGTCAATAGAAAAGACATAATTTTTGAACGAAATTGAGGATATTTGAGATTAAATTGTCTATATCTCTCAAGAAAAAGGAAATCTAAAACATTTTTAGGTGCCAGAAACCGATTCTCTAATAACCACGGAAATTCGTTTCCCACATGTGCATTGCACTCTCCTTGTAAGTAATAGGAAGAGGTAACAAATTAAATATTTTATTAAAAGAAAAGACTTACCAGAATAAACTGTGCCATCTTCACTACCAACTACAAAATTATTTACATCCCCGCTAGGGAAAGCAAGCTGCGTAACAGCGATTTGTTTTGACTGTTTATTCTGTAACTCTAGCGTCTCCTGGGGTTGCGATAACATGTCTAAACTCCAGGAACACATTTTGCCATCGGTCGATATACTAATTAAATTATGTGCATTTTGTGTACCGACTACTTTCAAACAGTAAACCGGATGCTGAAAAAGAAAAAAAATTTGCAAAAATCACCAAAAATGTATTTTATTAGTAGATATAGTGTAAAAGAAAAACGAGAATCTTCTGATAGTAATTTTATTATTTTTTCTGTTTGTATTGCGTAGAAACAAAAAAGTGGCATAAGAGAAAATGAAACTATACGTGCACTAATTAACATCGCAACGTCACTTTATTCGAGTACTCCCTTAATTAGATTCCCAAGTATGCACACTTCAATTTTCTTTATTCTCCGCTCTCGCAGCCTCAATTAAAAAATCGTATCTACACCAATTGCCAGCCACATCCGAGCCAATCAATAATCCCACTATGTATGTACTTGCAGAATAAGCGCAACAAATACACGGCTAAATACTCACAGTGTGCGCAGTCGCTGACAGGGGTGTGCGCTGTATCGGCGTCCTTTTCTGCACCCGGTTGTCCCATAGCACGACCTGGCCGGAGTACGTGCCGCCGAGGATAAGATTAGGATGAAACCTGGCGAAGGTGGTGGACATGACGGGCGACTGACAGTGAAAGATAAACTCGGGCGTCGTCTTTTTGAACTTGGTGTTCCAGACGAGGCAGACGCCGTCCGGATCGTTCGGCGTGTCGTCGTTGTTGTTGTAGGCGGCGACGAGGAGCTCCGGGAACTGGGGCGACCAGTCCATCGCCGTTACGCAGCGATTGCGCGACCAGCGTTCATCGTGAAACACCCGGTTCAGCCAGAGGCACTGGTGGGTCTTGTCGTCCCTGTGGTCGGGTGGGAATGTAGGATTTAATCAGTATAAGGATGTACTTTGTGTGAAAATTACCGTGACAGTTCGGTAAACGTGGGACAAGTTATAGTAACATTTTCACTGGACTGCCACGGCCATTTTTATCGGAATATAATACTTTTTCGTTCATGATAATTATAAAGCGACAGTTACTTAAAAATAAATATCTTTTAGATAGTAATGTAGAAGGTGTGTTCAAAATGATTACTTATTTTGGTCTGTGAGACGATAACAAATTATTTGAATATTTTGATGGATCATAAATTCAGTTTGTTTGAACTTGGCGTACGTTTTTACACACTTATTGCACTCGTTTGTTAAAACGCATTTTACGCCCTTATTGCATAATGTATACTATTATACTAATTGTACACGTATAATCTTGTTGTTTGCATCATTATAATTTAAGACAACATCTACTTTTTTGCGAGTCTAATTAGTGTACTTAGCAGTAGCATTAACGAGATCTTTACCAAAGTGGGAGAAAAATGCAAACGAAAATAAGAAGAAAAAAAAACCGTTACGATTATGGATTTTTACTTACATTCCATCGTCTCCGTCTACAGCTCCCGTGTAATCCGTATAAATATCTACCGTTTCTCCTAGTGCACGTTCTACAACCCTACTGGATCTATCGATAAAACGCTTGAACTCTTCGGACAGCATGATCATCTGTTTTTCTTCTTCACTCAGCTCTCTCACTATTTTACATAAACAAGTTAATACCTCGTTCTTTCAACTATAGAACACTGAACAGTTCTTATAGTGGCTTTGAAATTTTCAATACGTAGAGGAGAATTAATATTCTAATTGAAATTGGAAGTAAATAATGTACAGACACCGCAAACTATAAGCGGTAGTTACAGATTGTACCGAGAAACTAGGCAAATATAATACGTATTGCTATGTCTAGTCCATAATAAACAAGAGGTATCAATGGACATTCGGAGATTAGACAAACATTAAAGGAATTTATGGGAGGGGGAAGAGGCGGGCCATCAAAGCAGGCATTGACAGAAGAAGCTCTTTCGCATCGCAGTCGTCGCTGATTTTTGGACACCTCTTCTTATACCCTCGCCAACAAAAATAGCTGGTCTACCCTTCTTAATTTCTTCATCATTCATTTATTCATTGCATGTTTATTTGATAAGGTAAAACTTTAAAAGACGATACGAATGATGAAATATTTTTTTAATAACATTTGTAATGTGCTATACATCTGTCAAGATGCTCGTTCCAAGTATAAAAACTGTTCAGCATTGAAAACAAAAAGGAAAACTTCATTTTTTTCTGAAAAAAAAAAAAAGAAAATAATTTTCGTCATCAAACGAACCTTCCTTTGGCTTTTCCTTCTCCTTCTCCTTCTCGACCTGGGTGATGGCGGGCTGCACCTCCTTGACCTGAGGCAGCCCATGAGGCAGTATGCCAGGCGGTAGTTTGCTCTGGAAGCCATCGACATGCGGCAGGCTGCTCTCCTCATCATCGACTTGTCCGTCGTCATATGTCAAAACTGTGGTGAATAAGTCGATTCCATACCACGGCCTAGCGCCCTAATCCCAACTCTAAACTCATATATAACACTTCTCTCCTCTAAACAACATCAAAATGCTCTCTACAAGACAATCCTACGACACGGCTATGTATTATGTACGAATCACTAGCTATCGGTTTCACCCTCGACTCTCTATGGCACACATCGATGCAAGGTATACACATATAATATATTGTACAAATGATAGAAAAAAAAACAGTAAATAATAAAAAAGACAATACAACGGATGCTACGGAAACGTATTATATGTATTATTTCAACTGGTATAACACAGGTCTACGAAAGTCGAGAATAATAATGGTAACAAGTTGTTTTTTTTTTCAAAGTGTACAAATTTTTCGGCAATGACGACGCTTGCGCGCTGAGGTTTACTTGCGTCATCGGTGTTCGAGATTCGAAAGACACGACGTTGCATAATATACGAAAAGAGAAATTTTGACTGTTTCGAGTCGGTGAAATTTACAAATAAGACTTTCAATATAGTAAAATGTCGTTAAACGTTAAGTTATTAATTTTCATTAAAAAAAATATCCCAACTTCCGAATGAAAAACAAAAATGTTTTAGACCGGCGAATTTTAATTTTTATTAAAAAAATATATCAATTAAAAAGTATTTAAAGCACTTTTTCAACCTCGACAATCGTAAGAAACATACTTATGATGTAACAATAGGATATCTCATAATGGACAATCAGGCAATAAAAAAACATTAATGTACTATCTACTCATCTTTCGAAACATTCACAAGAAAGTAATAAAATATATACATTAAACAAATATAATAGTTCATGCTCTGACATCGACTATCTGTGATTGTCAAAGATTCGTTTTTTTTTTCTTTACATAAAGCTTTGAAATAAAAAGAGTAAATAAACTGAGAAACTTTGATTATATTCGTGAGATAAAAAAAAATGAAGCATGAAGGTGATAATAATAAGAAAAAGAAATGTGGGGATGTTAACGCAGCTTCCTGAGTCTCGTGACGTTCTGGTGGAAGTATCGATTATTTATTGTCACGGTTTAGGTCCTCCCGTTTTAATATAATCGAGTGCATGCTATGAAGGAAAAAAAAATACTGGTGGTTTTGTGTCTTCAGAACTTGTCAACTTATGGTGCGTGTTCGGAAAAAATGTATGTTGCAGTGACGGGTAAAAGTATAAAGGAGAGAATCGACCGAAAATTGGAAAACCAAGACATGCGTTGGGATAAACCGACTTTCGCCAAATTAAAATTTAACCGTAGTAAAGTACCCAGATAACATAATAAGATTCATATTACGATGAATATTAGAAGAAAAATTTTAACTACATTTGGCTGGAAGAATAATATGGAAAAATTGCAAGCACATGCATCGGGTGAATAATAAATTTCAATAAGGGTGTATGAACCACAGTCTACAAGATTTTCAAAGTGGGTGTCTAAATAGGAAAGCTTATATAGATAACTAAATAATTGATACGTTTGATACGTGAATTCTCTTCTCGTAAATGTTTTTAATTTGATTATTAAAACATGCCCGTATGTGTACGTGGGATAATTTTTATACTTATATTTGAAGCTACATGGAATGCTTAAACGTGTTCGTGATTTCACTAATGCGGCATAGGTAAGTATGAAAAATACAAGAACTTCATAACTGATTTAAATCAATATAAATTTTGTTTTTGATTTCATTCATTTGTTTATATTGAAAACGTAATTATTGTCTTATTTGCGTAATAAGTAATTACATTATTTACCGATTTATCCATCTTTTGAAATTAAATGCCCGGAATAACATGTAATGGAATAAAAGAAATGACTTCTACCCATTTGTAAATGAATTTGAATAAAAAATCAGAAAAAAACACCGCATGACCCCGAAAAACCATTAACGGATCAAGGCATTTGTCGTAAAAGTTGCAAATCAAAACTCGCGCGTGATAACTCGACATTCATTACAGAAAAACAGATCAAGCGACATAATGAGCAACATAAAATATCTATACAAAAGTTTAAGTACACGATGCAACAACATAAATTAATATGTCGAGTTTCTCAGAGATTCACCTACCTGTAAACTCGTCCTCCCACTCTAAACCTGGGTTTAGATTGTACTCGTCTTGAATAAAGGAAAAGAAAAAGTTCAATCAATTCGAGATCGTAATTTTTTTTCATTTTAAAATCCTGATCATTCTCAGAATACTGCCGATGCTTTTCTCTACGGATATAATATATATATAGATATGGTGAGTTTACAACTTTAATTTTATTCTTATTACTAAATACACATTTTCTTACCATAAATATACACGACTATAGGAAAATGTACAAAATAGATTGGAGATTCAAAGTTAGAGAAATAGAGTAAGGAATAACATCCAATATAAAAAATAAAATAATTACAATCTCTTTTATTTATACAGACATTATAAAATGCATCGATACTAAACTGAGAAGATAGGAGGATTAGTCTATTGTTAAAAACGTTAAAAAACAGGACTAATTTTTTTTTTTTTTTTTAATATAGAGGGTGTTAATTATTATCGAATTTGAAAAAAAAAATTTTTTTAAATGGTTTTCAGTAATCAATCTACAAGCACTAATTTTGTAATCTAATAAGAAACTGCAGTTGTAGGTTAGATAAATTGAGATTTTGAAAACATCATTTCGTATTATAGTAAAAAATAAATGCTATAATTTATTAATCGTAAACATAAATGGATAAGCTTGAAATTATCGCTTACTACGTTATCATAATTAAAAGTACACGTTAAAATCAATTAGATTGAAAAATAGATAGTTGTTAAAGTAATACATTGTATCTTAGTTTCATTTAGTAAAGGCATAAGCATTGAATTAACACCCTTTATATACAGTACAGCTATTATTAATTTTCACCCATAAAACACATATTAGCATGCAGAAACATTTTCCCTGTTTAAAGCAAATTGCATACGTCACTCGACTCTCACTCTTTTGAACGACAAATAATCAGTTATCCAAAGAAAAAAACTCTCGTAATAATCGTGTAGATACAGCCAGCTTTTGTGAGTTGTAAATATTGAAATATTCGCTTTTATATAGTAATTCCAAAATTTAAGTTTCACTTTTACATGATAACACTGTAAACTATCTTTCTCTTTTGCATATATAAAGTAATCAAGAAAATGAGGACACGTTTTTTTATCGTTGCCGTATAGAATAAACTTATTTATTTCTCGTTTGATATAATGTCCGCATTAACTTCCTGATTTTTTTATTTTTGATAAATGTTCATGACTTTAGCGTTTCGAAACTGAACAATACAAGTGCGATATGAAAAATGTTAAATTTTTAAAAATAAGCTCGATAATTATTTTGCATCAGTAATATAAATTCTAAAATAACATAAAAAATTAATAAATTTTTAAAACTTCAACATTTTTTAAAGAATATGTTCTTGTTGATCGCCAAACGTCCCACATATTTGTAAAAAGTGCCAATGTATAGTTACGGACAATAAGTTGCTTGAAGAATAAAGTATTTTAAGTAAAAAGCCAACACCTAATAAATGCCCCGTGTTCAGAGTTAGTACAAGTATCCTCACCATGGCGGTTAGGTTTCCATACACGATAGTCTATAAAAATGACTATACGTAAGTAGACGTAAAAAAAGTTGAGTACTCTGGAAGGTGCGTTAAGTAGTGACAAGAGTTATACTTTTACAAAAACTTTTTTTAAAGTGGTAAAAAGAAATACTTTTGAATTTACATTTTGGCATTTAAGTTCTCTTTTATGTCTGTTTTCAACTCAACGAAAATTGCAGAACGCTAAAACAGTTTAGAAATTATTATAGCTATTACATTAGTTTTTCATAAATTAAAATATGAATGCCCAAATAATTATTTAAATTATATAAACATTGATATATTTAACTGCATTTTAATACACTTATTGTTAACAGTATATAAATAAAAAGGAATGGAGAACAAGATTTTTTTCTAAATTATTTATAATTTTCTTGTACAAACAAACATTTTTTATTTTTAAGATGATAGCTGCTGCTGTTGATCTTCTATTTATATGTTTTAATCAGATATTTTAATACATAAAGAAAATATTTTTATAGTGAAATGTGTGTATATTTTGAGATAATTTATAGATAATAGTCTTATTGAAATTCATTTATATGATATTTTTTGTAATACTCAATAATTACTGTAAAAAAATTATTTGAGTGCATTACAGAGTTCTTACACTACAGTTTATTGCAGATAAATAGGATTTCATTTTTGATTGATTATTGTGTTTTCCAGTGCTATAAGTGTAAGTTATCAGAACATTCTAATTAACCATGTACCGCTTCGAAAATTTTTATCTTAACTAGATCTAAATGTATTGTAAGTATTTGCATAAAATTTTCTTAAATTCTATTTCATTGACTTTTTCAGCCCTCAAAAACTATATCCCGTACGTTTCCTCTCGCTCAACTCAATGGAATTTTGCTTGCAAAATTCTAAATCATTTCTGCTAGTGACTAAAATAAGTATGTATAACAACTAACTGAACGATCGCGTAGAAATTCCTCGGAACGAACAAGATATTCGTAATGATAAACGCGTATCTGTATGACTATCTATACGATTTATAAAAAAATGTGCGAAACTAATTCGAGCTATTAAGATATTCTTTAAGAAGCAAGAAAAATATGTGACTTACCGTAATAGTCGAATGCATGAGCTGAGAAGGACAGGGAAAAAATTGTAATTGATTAGAATCCTTTATCAGCGCGTTACATAATTAATTATATCTACACTCAATGTAAATGTCGTCTAAACTATATTAAAATGTTAATTTCCAAAATTAAATTTTAACCTTCATGTAAATTTAATTCTGCAAAATATTTACAAAAATAAGCATACAAACTCTTTTTTGTATGTCAAACGAAGTGTTTAGCTTAGTTTTATTTTAAATTGAACGTAGACATTTTATCAGAAATTTTTTATATACTTTGAATGTAGATCAGTACAAGAGAGTGCAGACTTTTTGCTTAATACTGTGCCGGGATAAAATCAGCGCTTCGGAGGAAACGTACATATTCAATGTCATCATTTTCTACATTACTCAAAAAAAAATCAATAATTAATCCTATAGTATAGCTCCTCCGAGGTACAAATTTTCTCAATTTTTATTTCTAATAATATGAGACAGAAAAATATTTATAGCTTTATCTGCTGTTACTCGACCCTCATGCTACACCATTACAGCAAAAACATTGCGCATGCATCGACGCCTCGACACCGAAGTATTATGATTCAACAAGTTTTTTCATCGTTTTTATTCAATGACTTGTAAATTGTCTCATAGCGCGCAATATTTTTCATACTTTTTACATTGAGTAATTTTTAACCCTAGAATATCACAACCTTAATGACTTTATATAAACTTGGTCGTATAAACTAAACTTATAGAGTATAATTCTTAAAACGTTAGTTTATATTATTTTATTCTGCTGTTTAAATAATGAATTCAAAGAATTATTATTTTTTTTTGTATTGAGTAAAAGATGGTTTTTATGTGTCTCATTATTAACTATATGATTTTGGCATTTGTATAATAATGTGTATACATTTCTGTTATAAATTATAAATTAACTTATGTATCTATTTAGTAATGGTATCATTTAAAAACTTAGAGTTTTTTTTATATTCAACCCTTCATTGATTCTTAGAATGATATTTTAGAGTTAAAAATAAATAAGTTATACGCTAGTTTTTATTCATCGTTTTATAAATTTTAAATATTTCTTGACCATGCTCTTGACATTAATAAAATATAAATTGCATTCTCTTTAACAATGGAAAAATATCATGAAACATTTCCCTGAAATGATCATTAAAATGGCTAAAAAATGCATATGATCGTGATAAGGTATCATTTTACTTTTACAAGTTCAATTTTTCCATAATTTTGTAGACATTCCTAAATGAAAATGTAAACAGCAAACTTAAAATTTCAATTTTAGCATTGGCTTCTTTTATCTCACACATATTTTTGGCTCATCGAGAAATAACACATCGACGAATAATTATTCGTTTAAAATGAAACAAAACGGTGCGTTTGGTAAATGCCTTGTCACACTTATACCCACCCCCCTAAGTTACTCCAGCATTCATGTGCCATTTTCATAAACATTCGATTTACGTTTACGAAAATAAATTATGCACCGTTGTTAATTGGACGCCAAATTGACTTAGCGAGGTGAGTACATGTTTATAACTTTTTATTCTCAAACATTATTAACCCTTAAGTCCATTTCTTTCTCAAAAATGTGTGACGATGAACATGAGTTAGTTTTGTTAGCAATAGTGAACGCTTTCATCAGCAAAAAAATACAAAAAAATTAACTAGTTACAAAAATACCAAGCACCAATACACAGACAAAATTTAGTTTCCCGCCACAAAAAGCAAGCATTTACGTATTACGGGGAAAAAAAAAAAAAAAAAAACTAAGCTGTTTTTACTGTAGTAAGCGTTTGTTTTTAGTTACAGAAAGGTCAATCGTAAGTAACCGAGACCGGAAACGGATGACAAACTACCGATAAAATTATGATTTTGATTTATCAATTTTAAACGATCAGAAGTGTCTTTAAAGTCTCCGGCCTTATAGGTATGCGTTATTATATTACAGCAGAAAGTTTAATTACGCATTCATTACAGAATCATTACAGCGGCAAATTAAGTTTTCTATCATTAGTAAGCTTTACGCGCATGTTAAAAATTAAATTTCAAGCTCATTACTTCACTTTTTTTTTAGAAAAGTGAACGACGAAAATATTTCGAGAAATCCAAATCAAGATTTGCAATATCCAAATGATGACTTTGATTAAAATACATTTAAAAAAGTTTTTCATTAAGAAAGAAACTTTCTGAACTCTTTGTAAAATATATTTGATTGTTTTTAAAACAAGTTTCGTAAACAATATCAAACTTCTTGCTTATTCTGCCAAATATGTATCGGAAGTAAAAAACAATTTCTTTTGAAACTTTTTTTGATGTAATTAATTATTAGAATTTAATTTTACTTATGACTTATTAAAAACCTTTAAAAATAAAGACAGAGATAGTATCAAAATTTTGAAATAGCAAATGTTAACCATCAATATTATTTTAGAACCCGAAAAATCTTCGTCGCCGCAGTTTCAATTAAAAAATGCAAATCTCGATAAATTAAAAATACTACTACCATCGATAGATCACAGAAAAATACGGTCAAAAAATCGTATCATATAGGCGTTTTTCGTTTAAACAAAGTGAAAAAAGAAGACGAAACATACATAGGTAGTTAGGTGTAGACCCACCTTTCCTGGGACGCCACCAGTCGGTCTCAAAGTAGCCTGCGGAGCAAGAATGAGTTGGTGTTGTTGTCGAACAGGAGGAGTAGATGGTGTATGTGGAAGAGGAGGCGGACAGTCCTTTATATCGTCCAGCACCCAATAGTCGGCGCATTTTTCGACCGCACAACGCATTTTTGTGTTATTGCAAGACAATATAGGGAAGAAGAGACACGCGATATGCACATTTTAATTATATACAAGAGAAAAAACACCACAAGCGAAAATTCGGAGGGAGAGTTTCTAACATTTTCTTTTTTTTTCATCAGATTTTGTTTTTTTCTTTTTATTTTTACTTGGTTATTTATTGTTAAACTTTTCATTCTACAGTTAGAGGTTGTTATTAGTTTTGATCACGCCAGAACCTTAAGTACGCTATTGATTTGTAAAGAACATCGAACTGGCTCTTATGAAACTTTTTCATGGTTGTTTGTCAATTTAGATTGGATCTTTACTAGTCAATGGCGATTTTTTAGTAGAGTGACTATTATGCAAAAACGTGAAAACGAAAAAACACACACAACACTTTTATGATTAAATCATCTAAACTTCCATACGCAATGGAAAATTGATGTTATTACAAAATGACGACGTTTATTAAATTATCAGCAGTGTGAATAATGTACGTTTAATTTGATTTAATCATTTTTTAATAATTTTCCAAGAAAGGGTTGTGACTGTTACATATAAAAATTGCCGTGAAACAGGTCTACAGGCTTTGTATCGTGCTAATCCCTCTGCCATTTCCTTTTCCAACTCTCACCATCATTACCGTGCGTGTTATACGTGAAAATATAAACTAAGTGACATAATTAACCCTGTTAATTGCCAATATAATCCCCAAAAAAACACTAAACGCAACGAATCATTGATAATGTGAACCAAGTAAAAGTGGTATAGTTGTTATGTTCAACGTGACAAGTATAAATTGTATAGTGATAAACGGAATTGCACACGTAAAGCTTGGACAATAAATTAATTTTATAATTTTAAACACGAATATGAAATGGAAAAAAAGTAATATTAACGGTCGGATTATTTTTACGAGAATCGAAAGCAAACGTCATAAAATTACTTTGTTGCCAAACTTTTTAGCACATGTATTGTGGTAAAATAGTAAAATATAACCTTGTAAAATATGTGAAAAATGTAGTTAAAATTTAATTGATGAAAGAATTGTGAATTGTTCGAAATGAATTTAAATAATTGTTAATTTGTCGATCAGTATTGCTGTTTATTGTATTAATCATAACATAAAATTAGATTTCGGATGCCGTACTTTAAAAAGTTATTAAACGTTAATTTGAGCTTCGAACACAAAATTAGAGCCTATTTATATATATATTTTCGTTTGTCAGGCGTATTAAATTGATTTTAGTGAAACAAAAAATGAGTAATTAAGACATGCGCCATTGTGAGGTCGATGTTTTCAAATAATTACCGTAGTCCTTCATTTAATGTATTGTTTAATTTCATTAAAAACTCTTGAAATATTGAAACATTTTCTTGAAAATATTTGTAAGTTACAAAAATCGTTAAATTGAAGAACTACATTAATTGTTTGAAAGAATATTCTTTGTGTGAATATGTAAGTTTCCTCGGTATAATTAAGAAAAAAAAGAAAACTTATTTAAGTAATAATTATATTTAAAAAATAATAATAAGTGATTGCCAAACTTAATTGATTATATTTTAAAAATTGATTATATATATTTTTATAATTGTATTTTTTAAACCACGAACTTAAATTTATACGCAAAAAATATCAAGCAGAAAATTTTTTAAGAAAAAGAAGTAAAATATATTTATAACAAAGATTAAAAAACCGATAATAAAATTGAAAATACTAATTACTCCCTAAAAAAAACTTTAAAACATTAATATTTTTAAAAGATAACTGTTCGTTACTAGTTTGAAATCTGACATAATGTTTGAAATAACATTACTAGTAAACATTCGAACTTTGGTAAAGATAAGACTAGAAATTAAAAAAAAAAATTATTTTTAAATTTGAATATCGTATAGTGAACATACGGTTTCTAAATAAAGATATCGCATTTTTCATTATTTATTTTGAACTACAAAATGACTAGATTATCATTATTATTTTAACAAGAATG
>UXGD01006516.1:0-12363 GCA_900474315.1 Torymus auratus
TTTGTGGAATATTTGTTGTCACCTTTAATAGCTTGCTATTGGTGAATCATCACAGACCACTTTTCGTCCATTTTTCCCATGTTAAATTCCCATAAGAAAAAAGAAATGCAGCAAAAATAGATGTCACCTACTGGTTTTCGATTGTTCAAACTTCTTTTGATATAATATGAGGTATAAATTCGTATAATGAGCCAAAAAAAACGTGTCGGATAAGTGTACTCCTAAAAACATTTTTTTTACCGTTTTGAAACACGAAAAGGGTAAACAAATTGTGCATTTACTCATAATTATGTTAATAAACAAAAAATAATAAACCAAATTTGATAAATTATCGGTTTACCGAATGCCTATATATAACCAAAGATAATTATTTTTTGTTTTCACCCAACCAATATCGTTTTTAACCAAAATATCGTGCCTTTATCAATTTTATATTTATTACATAAACTACAATATACACGGCTTTATATTGCTCTTTCTCTCGGCGAATTTCGCGCGGGCTTCGTTCCGCTTGCATAAGAATTCGTCGCGCTGATAAAAAAAAAAGCGAACGCACAAAATTGAGCTTGCACAATGGCAATCGCGTGAGCGCAAACACAATTAATTGATCATTGTTCTAAAGATAGTCCCCCTGTCACTGTAACAGTCGAAAGTATAACTGTCGCTTCGTTTTTATTCCTTTGCAATTGATAACCACACGACGCCAATTTCGCGTGCATGAAAAATTGTTCGCGCGGAGGATAATCGGGAAGTTTTGTTCTATCGGTCCGATACATGCATATGTGGAAACAATAATTGCTAATTAAATATCTGGCCTGTTTTCGTGTAGTATTGCTTAATCCAGTAATTTTTCCGTCGTCGTTCTGAAATCTTGAAAAATATGATGATTGTTGACAAAAATATGTTTATAACGTACACTTCATACAAAAACAAAAAAATTTTAGTATCGTCGTTCCGAAATCTTAAAAAATACGATGAGTATATTGGCAAAAATAAGTTTTCTAACGTACATTTTATCTAAAAATAAAAAAATCTACATCCTTCTCTTTATTGGTATCGAAAACTCAAACTACTTCGTCCAATAAAATTTAAAAGTTTTCTACACTATACACTCAAGGATTTACAACAGGCAATCTATACCAAATGACTCTAACAATTCGAAATTTCTTCAAACATCAATAAAAAATTTTCACATATTGCTTCAATCATTAACCATTTCTTCAACTACAATTATTATCTTTCTCCCACTACAGCCGACTGCATCTCTTCTCATTGATAAAAGCGCGTCTTTTCACGCATCGCCAGCAGCGAATCTTTTCCTCATAAGCACCACCCGAAGGTGCGGATTAAATTTTTTCCACAATACATACCACCCAAGTCGAACAAACAATGCTTATCGTGCAACCGAAAAATCCGTCGACCGCGATTTTCGCAAGAGCGGCACGCGCGCAACGATTGCTTTCCCTTTTCCCCGCACAAGCGAACGTTCGCCCCACAAGGCGAAGGCTAAGGTCAAGCCCCCCCCCCCTTCTGACAGATTATTATACAAGCGAGAGCGGGTAATCGTTCCCATTTAATTCCGCACTTGCGGCGGTCCTTTTGTCGATTGCTATACTCGAAAGGTTTGAGTGATGCTGGGTTTTTTGCAGATCTGTGGCCGTAAGAGAAGTGGGAAGTGGGGATTGGGAATAGGAAGTGGGGTGGTGGAAGGATTTACAAATCCTTGAGTTCTCTAAGATCAATTGAAGAGACTTGAAGACTTTTTTTCCCTTTAGAGAAGTGTCTTCGTTATACAATGGTTTTCACTTTTCATCTTGTCTATATTGTAATTATATATTTTCCGATAAAATACTCTGATTTACAAATATATAAATATAGCAATGAAATTTTGCAGTGCCAACAGTAATTTTTCACCGAACTTTATATGAATGTAAAGCTGGAACTTTACTTATAGATTTTGCGAAAATTTCGCATTTAGCGTTCGATATTTGTCTGATTTATATTTGCGGTTTATAATGCGTATTTAGGAACCTCACGCTCCCAGTCAAGTCAATTTATCAGTTTTTGTCAATTTTTGATTAAAGAAAGCAACCGTTTAGATGTAAAAAAAATTGTTACTTGTGTATTTTAATTTGCTCCATTTTACTCTGCAATTGATTTTGTGCATTACTTTATTATTTTCTAATGAAAAAAGAAAAATGTTAATAACACATATAGTAACAATTCAAAAAAGTTACTAAATAAAAATGATAACTAAACTGGGAGTTAAATGGAGAAAATTAAAATACACAAGTAGCAATTCTATTTGACATTTAGAGGTTTGCTTTCTTCAGTCAAAAATTGACAAAAATTCATAAATTGACTTGGCTATATGAAGCGTAGGGGTATATTTAGGTAGCCTGAGGGGTAAACATTTTTGAGCGAATTTCAGTTACGATTCCAATAATACACCCCATTAATTTATAATTAATCGGTTAATAATCACTTTTCCTAGTAATCTCTTAAACAACATCCAACCGGTATACATTCTGAAGACAGCTGCAAATTACATCTCAATTACTGTTGAATAACAACGCGACACTCGCTTTTCGCTAAAAGATTCCCCGCTATATCGTTTTTCCTCGAGCGGGTCTCCATCATCATCGACGTAATATATCACATTGCCGCACGAGTGCACGAGGATCTTGAGATAGAGAATACGTTACGCATGCATAACATATCGATGCACGCACGTGCGAGACGAAACGCGAACGGCTGCTCAAGGAAAAAGGCTTTTTTCTCGCAGGTCTATATAATAATCTATTTTCGAACGCGGGATTCGCGCGCGCGACGCTGACGTAACAATAATTACACGAACTATAGGTACTTGATTTTTCAATGTCTACCGGTCGCGCGCAGGATATAAAGAGGATGTGAAATGCCATTTTATACTACTGATGCATATGCGCTTGGAGGATGATGTGGAGATGGTGGCATAATGAGTGCCGCAGCTTTGTCATGACGGCGAATAAAAATATATATAGAAAAGATTGTGTAAAGCCTTGAGATATCGTTTTTTTCTTTTTTTTTTGTTATTTTTTATAAACGAATGTTTATACATTTTAGATTTTTTAACTTCATAATCGTCGAAACCGAGGCGATGAAACTCAGGACCTATATATCCTTCCTGGATTTCTGACTTGTTTGCGGAATTTATTGCGCCATCTAGCGACCGATTAAACACTGTGATTATATTCCTTGTTCGGTCAAGTGACAGTAAAATATAATCAGCAGCGCCATCAATTTTTTTTTACAGTTCTTCGTCTAGATTTTCGTGCTTTTTTCAGCGCTCGATGTCTGTCAGGGTTACGCGTGAACAACACGCGATCGATTTGATTTATTTTATGATGAAACCGATGCATAATAGCGATACTTATTATCTTCGTGGAAAATCTTATGCAATTTTAGCCGGATTTTCGTTAGAATAAAACAAAGGCACTATGTGTGTGGCCTGTAACCGTATATAATCAGTGTAATATGCGATATAAACGAATTCTGGCAAAAACGCCGGATAATTAAAAGTTGAAACTGATGGAATAAAAGATACGTCTATGTAAACAAGCTCGCTCGCGTCTCGATAAAGATTTGAGATGAAGAAGAGCTTAATTCGTATCAGAAAGATACAAGCTTTTTGCAGGCTTGTTAATACCTGACGCAATCAGCTAATCCATTTTGTTGTACTGATAAAAATTATCGGCACGGATAATAGTTATATTAGGAACTGGACAAAGAGAATACTTTTTCCTTGTTTACGTTTATTATGTATAATTCATTCCAAATAAAAGACATTATTATAATTCATAATAAATGTATTCATTTGTTAACAAATAGTTGATTAAACTATAAATTCAAGTAATTGTTCCGAATAATGCTTTATTTTTTAATTGATCAGCTACGCAATGACGAAACACTCTAAATTTTGTTCAGTGTAATGTCGAGGACTGGTTTTCAATAAAAAATTTATCAACATTTAAGAATTTGGAAAAAATCGCACATTTTTGGTCATATTTCCTGATTTTTAAATGCACGTAACTTTGCACAGAATTGTCCGATTTTAATGATTCTTAGCTTAAATTAAAGCTCTTTTCTTCTACTCTAACTTCTCTCTTGTAGACATTTTGATGATACCTGTTGGAGCTTAATTGATTGGCGATCAGTAACAGTTTTTTGTCTATTTTTCCGACGTTGTATAAATTTCCATAAAAAAAGGAGAAAAAAAGGATTTGTGTATAATAATACCGTGTCCCAAGACCATTTCTGATTGTTGGAACATTATCTAGCTCGTGCATGACCTAATAAATGTGAAATAAACAATTATATTACAGAGGTGTGCCCCCAAATTTTTTTTATATTTTTTAAACCCTCCAAGTGTGGATAATCTGTATAATTCCTCATATTAAATATACACTAAACAAATTTGAGAGCAGATAAGCTATATAGGATCAAAATGCAACCTCACACTCCCTCCATTCGCCAATCTAAACTTATAGAAGTCTCATAACCAAAACAATACCATAATTATCCAAACTGGATCTAATTTCTTCCCTATGAAGACACCCGCACACGAACCAACGACAGTACCTTGACCTTTTTCACCGGCAGTGCATTCCCGGACACCGAAAATCACTGTAGCCCATAAAGGCCACAGTAGAAGCAGCATCTAACGCATGGATCGTAATTACATAAATCGGCTTTTCGAGATAAAGATATGACTAATCGCGATCTCGTTCGCCGCGCGGACTAAGTATTATAAGAGCCGCGCGCGGAGAGCAGAAGTAGGTCGAACGTGTGGCGTAATCGCCTTCGCGCGAGCTAGGATCGCGCAAGGCTATATCCTCGCAGGTGTGCGCGTGTACGTGTGTAAAAGCGTTTTTACGGATTTTCATCGGCTTTTTTTTATTGCGATTTGGTGCAGAGTATGATTAGGAAAAAGGAGGGGTTAATTAGAAGGAGATGTGGAGGAAGAGTGAATGTAAAAGTTATGCCGTGGTGTGGCCAATAATATAATAGAGATATGTGGATTTCTGTCGTTGGAATGTAGGGCAATAAAATTAAAGTCACTTGAATATTTTCATTTTAGTTAAATCTTTATTCCCATGTTTCTTAGCCTGTAAGATACTAGATACTTAGTCGTGAAAATTTTTCAATACATTTCGTTGTACTTACATTCTCTTATATAGAGATCTTTTACAAGCGATACCTTTAATATCTATAAAAATTTGATTGATTTTTACAACAAGTTTTAAAATGGATCGTTAGAAGTTATGGCATTGTGAAATTGTTTATGGATATAAACTGGAACAGTCAAATTTTTCAACATACATTTAGCATGATAAGTTATGGAGGCGACGGTTATTTTAATAGACTTAGTCCACAACAAAATGCGCCTTAGTCAGCGCTTAAAATCTTTTCAATTTGACAGATAATGCAATAAAGACAGAACAAAGTTCTGCTGTTGTACTTATTTTGTTATACTGGTAAAAGTGTGGAATCTTTGTAAATATCTTGGTGCAATACATATTATTATTTAGAATAACTTCTATGTGCTTTTTTGCATTCACAAACAAAAAAAAAAAATTCGCAACGGTGTATATTGAGAGGACAAAACGGGTAAAATATATTTATCACGCAGCTGGTCATTACATAAAATGCCTTTTATTAAAATAGAAAAAACATAAATTATACATTAGTTCCATATAAATATTAAGTAGTATTTACCCACGACAGCATATCACTGCTCCGCAGTGTTGTTACGTAATGTAATAAAGTTTATAAATATAAAGCTGTATAAACGCCGTTATAATGCATTCCGCGCCTACATTCATTTGATTATTATTACGTCATACGAAGGCGATGGTTAAAAAAAAGCATACCAAAAGACGGCTCTGAAATCAGTCTAAAAACGGATCGAGCCCGAGGTGAAAAATATCATGAATAAAATCTACTTCTAAACTTAAACAATATGCTGCTTTCATATAAATTCCATTCGCATAAATAATAATAATAATAAATACAATTTAGTAATATTTCGCCATACGTTCTATATAATATATAATTATATGTAATATTACTTTTAAATAATCAAATATGCAAATATAGAGCAACTATACCGTATAAGAAAATATTTTGTGTCGTTATATAGAGCAGCTATTTAGTTGATATCACAATTTGGAAAGTATCTTATATTGAGTTCGTAATCCCAGAACCATGTTTTTTCCATTCAACTCTGTACTGAAAATTAATTTGTTATTTAAATATACTTAAATTTAATCCGTAACAATGCACTTTTTGCATTGATGATGACAAAATATGACTTGCTATTCGTTTTGCAAAAAAAAAAAAGAAAAGAAAAGAAAAGTTTATTAGCCAGAATTACAAAAATTGTTACATAAAATATGTAATATTGAGTGTAATCAAGAGAATGACAAATAAAATTTAGATATAACGAAAATTGATGAAAAACGTTCTGCATAACTAGTAGTCGATAAAAACAATAGTTTTTTTAAAAGCAATAAGCAATATTTTCGAATTTCCATTTGAAATTCCATTGATAAATAAAGAAATAAAGAAAAAAACAAATTTGTTGTGCATCGTTTGAAAAAAAAGTAATAAGTAGTGATATCCTAAAATTTAGTATTGTTTAACACTGGACTAGTCCTTTTTCAATTTAATAACTTCGAAGTAGTAACGAAGTAGTAAAAATTTTTTTTAATATTAACTATTTTATCAAAATGCAGAATTATAAATTTTTTTTGTTGGTACTGGCACCATTTCTTACTTCTCAATAGAAGAAATAACTTCGAATTTTAAACCATTCTTATTTAATTCATCAACCATGGAAGTCTTCCCAAATGCAGCACCAGGAGGAAGAACACCACCACTAAAAAGACAAATAAATTTACTATTTTAAAACTGAAGGGAAATTGTTGTAAATAAATATGTTATAAATTTTCTTTATGTGATTTTGGTACAATAAATAAATAAATTAACGTACTTGTCAGGCATTTTATCTGATTCTTTGAGAACCATAAGAGCTGACATTAAAAGTGCTGTACAAGTAGCACCATATCCTGGATTTACACCAGTAACTTTGGTTATCATTTCTTTGTTTGGAGATTCTGTGTGCTCATCTGTAGGTTCAGCTAATTTTTCAGTCCAACCTTTGGCGAACAATGTAATTGAAAAATGAGTATTTTCCATGAATTCCGGTTTTGGTCCTTCATGACTTACCATGCCTGCAGAAAAGATTCTGGGGTACTGCAAATATATTTTTGAATTAGACTTGATTTGACCTCATATTTTATAAAAAAATAACATAAAAAAACATGATTACATACCTTTAACAGCAAATTACGACCACATTCACTTTTTGAAAGTAAAGAAAACACTCCTCCAATAATGGCAGTGAGCATAACTTGCATTAGAGACCTAAAATTATAAAATATGGTTGTGTTAAAAGATAATATACTATTTTAAAAATTTTTTTTCTTAATAAATTAATAATTTAATAATAGTTGTGATTGCATATTATTTCTTTTGATATTTACACGTAATCAGAAGAATAAAGCTTTAAAACTCTTATTTTATTAACTTGATCCTTTCGTTTCTCTTAACACATGAAATTCAAATATAATATATGTGTAAAATCTCTATCAAATGACTTATTCAGTAAAGGCTTACTTACTTGAATGTGACATAAGTCTGTATTTGTACAGGTCTTTGGTTATATTTATCAAATAAAAATCTTTGCGTTCTGTTACATACAGAGCGATCCGATCCTGGAAAAACGATAGACCAGCCTTCTGATATAGCACTACGATGAATAAGACCTCTAAAAGAAGTAAAAATACATAAGACAATATATAATTAATTTGACAAGTGGAATCTGATAAGAGATCAATCTGTACCTCATCCTTAATTTTGGTTTTAGTGGTGGTAATCTTTTAGGGTACAGCTTTGAGCGAAGACCTCTAAGTTCATTAGCATGAGCTAATCCATACACAGCTGATTCCCATGTACCATAATGAATTGAAGGTCCACCAACGTTTGATTTTACCCAAGTATTCAAGTAAGTTTCAACAGTATTGATTTCTCCCTCAAATTTATTTTGTGTGAAAATCAAACCCAGGTCTGTTGGTATGCTATCAAAACCACAGGCACTAACAATATATATTCCTGCTTCCTGAGCAGCTTTGTTGTACTCCAACTGCATTCTTTCCATGTACTATAAAAAGTAATAATATTTCTTAGAACATATTAATTTGATTATTTCGATTACAAAAATATAGTTATACTTGTGGTTCTCCGCTGACATCAACATGATGAGTACGAGTGGCAATACAAGCCTTAATTACTGGTTCACCATAAAATCTATATGGTCCACAACAATTAACCAAGACTTTGGCTTGCTCTGACATTTTCTGAAGAGAGCTCTCATCTTTCAAGTCTGCCACAATGATTCGAATGTTTTCTAAAACAATAAATAAGAACCAGTAAATTTTAGTTACAACTAATTATAATTATGAGGAAGTAAAGTAATGACACAATCTTTCAACCCACAAATGTTATGGAAGATACTAATTTAATTGCCCAAAAAAAATTTCTGACTATATTTATAGCATAAATGGATGCTGTAAAGAATTTCTTTTTTCAGAAATCGACTGTATTCTAATTTTTTAACCCAAAGGCTTATTGAAAATACATAATGTAATCACTGAAAACAGTTTCTGAATATACTTTTTATAAAAATAAATGCTTTAAAGATCGTGACTTTGCTAATAAAGGTTTAAAAATTATATAAAATAGGATTTCAAATTATGCATGAAAATAATCTTACTAGATTCTGGAGCAAATTCTTTTAGGACTAACTCCAATGCTTCCTTGCGACGACCAGCAATTCCCCAAGTAAAATGGTTTTCTTTAGCTAGACGTTCTGCTTCTTTCACAGTATATTTACCTGTGAAGCCAGTTGCGCCAAATATTACGAAATCTAAACGTTCCTCTGTCATTCTGAAAACAAACAAAACCAAATGAGATTAATTTGGAGCAGCAAATAAAAAACATAATTTTTATTTGAACAAAACATCTTATAATATTTGTAATTTATAATTTTTATAAATTAAAAGTTGTAAAAATTTTCAACAATAAGATGACATTAATTATGAAATCATTGACATTTTTTAAAATTAAAATTAAGTGAACTTGTAGAGGCTTATACCAAGATAAATTGAAGAATATTCAATCTAAGAGGCTACCAAGCTATTAAATCAAAATAATTGTAAAGAATAAATTGATAACAATAACCTTTATAAAACATAATTAATAAAATAAGTAAAAGAAAGATTACATAATTTCATCACAATACACATAATAATAAAGTCTCATTGACTTGTTGTTCAAACGTGAATGAGTTTTAACAGTTTAATACTATGCAGTAACGGTACAAAAAATTGGCTAAGTGAATAAGAAGTCAACTGGCTATTTTCATCTCCTCTAAAAAGTATAATAAAAAGGCATACACCTAGCTTTTTTGGCCCAGTCCAAGAATAAAACTAAATCTAATCTAATCTAGCTAGACTGGACAAATGTCTATTAGCTGTGCCAACACCAAAGATATTGATTTTGGATTTAATATCAGATCCATATCTCACAGTTCTCTGTGCTTCAAATAAGCAAATTTTCAATTTAAAACGTGCAAAAGATGAATTATTTATACTAACATTAATTATCAATTTTGTAAATTAACGTATAAATATGTACCTACATATCTTATACACCTATTTACAAACGCAGTTTTTTATCTATACTAAAAAATTCCGCCACACCTATTCCTCGTGATACCGTAAAAACCTGAAACGCGTCAATTAATTCGCACGTTAGATAATCATAATTTCAGCTGATCTAGCTATCACTGATATTTCATCTCAATCACAACTGTGGCTATATTAAAAAATTCTCGCAAAACCTTTGCGATCATTAACGAGTAAGTACCTATTATATTATATAGGTATGTGTATTCCAGGAGAATGACATCAGGCGCTCGCCGCCGGCGCCTATACGGCGATACTTCAGACTCCAGAATAAGTCGGCGTGTATATTTGCACGTCCAAGGCCGTTAAAATATACTGCGTCATCGACGCATCGAGGGGAAGGAAGTCGCGCTCGGGTGTGGGAAGTGTGCCTTCGTTGCACCACGGTTTATCTCTAAACGCATCCACGAGAAGGTTACAAGAAAAAAAGAGTCAGGCAGAGGACGATCTATGTTGCGTTAAAAAGGTGAAGGGAACCGTCCGCGAAGGATCGTGTGTCATTGTTTTGGAGCTGAGGATGCAGGCCGGCTAGAATGTCAACAATTGCTCGCGTGTACATATATCTGCCTGTTGCTAAGCGGCCCGTCGCAACTCCGGAAGTACATTTTACCGAGTTTAAACCGCATGCACGAAAAATTTTTACATTCATTCAGTCCAACAAACACGAAGAATACTTGTATAACGAACTAAGCGAAAAAAGGGCAGAAACCATCTTACCTGAATCTGCGTTGTTGTCGTAGGGCAGGGACGATTACAGACGACTCGCGTATGGGTACACTGAGCAGCAGCGAATGCGCGATGATTCGGTACTCTATGCTAAGTATACGAGTCTGCGGCGTCTGCGCCGACTCGCCGCCGTCTTTGTGTGTGTATTATACGCAGTACGCTGCACGTGTGTGCGCTGCCGGGTATATACAGTGGGGAGAATAAGAGTCAGCCGACTGTTGCATGTACAAAAGTGTGCAAGATCGCTGGAGCTGCTGGAGAGGGAAATTGCGCGAGCACCACCGAGCACGATCTTACTTTACTTACCGCGGTAACTAATACGCAAAAGAACAAAGAGACACGCTGCGTTATCGATCGCCGCTAACTGCGCAAGAGGTATAGGAGCCGGACGGTGGTGTGGTGATGCTGTTATGGAAGCTTTCGACAATGGGTAAGTGATAAGTATAATAATGATGAGTTTGTAGTCAACTAGATCATCCGTTCATGGGCTATTTTGTTAATGAAAATGGCGAATGATTGTTTATGGCATTGTAGGAGATTGTCAGATGTCTAATTGAGATGAGTTGAAATTTTATGTTGTGTGAGAGGTACTATACTGCGGTGATTTGTAAAAGTAAAGAGAGAATAAGATATTAACATAACAGATATGAGATACTACTACTCCACTTCACCGCTCCACGAGCAGCTTCTTTCAGATTAGATTTTACAATGCTCTATAATATCTACTATTAATATTTTTTAATATACTATTTCGGGTAAATTAATAGGTAATAGTTGATATTAGATAAAGTATAATTTCAATGAGAACTGAAGGTAATTTTTAAACGTATGTCGATTCTTAAATAGACTCAAATTTATCTAGCTAATATATTAGCTATGAATTTGAGCTATTATAGCTTATATACTAATATATAGTCTAGGCACCAGGTAGGGTTCCGTTGCCTTTTTGAGGTCCATGGCTCTACCAAGGCTTTTTTAATGTATTTTGGTCAGGTAATTAGTTATAAACAAATTTTTTAAACAATAGAGTAAAATTAATTTTATCGATCTGAAAAAAATACAGTCGTATTCTTTGACTCATTTTGAGTAAAAGGGGTCCTTACATATTTTAACGTCCGACCTATTGTCTTCTCGGAAAAAATTTTCAAAGTTTCAAATGGCATTATTCGATTTTCGACCCACTACATGAAAAATAAACGAAATTTTTTAACGTACAATCACGTGACGTCTCTGTCCCGAGATTTTGACTCGTGCTGCGCCCCTCACCCTCGCTATAAATAGCTCCTTTTCTTTACTTGTTGCACATTGTACTAATACTGAGATTGATAAGATAAAATTATGAAAATACAAATATAATGTAAAATGTAACGAAATAATTATATTAAAATATTACCATGGCCAAATCGCAACAAATACTGTTCAGGATTTGCTTGTAGTGCTGATAACTTTGTACCAATCTTACTGATATAATCAGAACCCGTAAAATGATAAAGTGCTGTTCCTACGCGAGCCCAAAACGTCTGAAAAATTAATATTCACTTCATATACAATTATATAATTTAAAAGTAAAGCAGTTTTAAGATGATATATGCACCTGTAAACCATACATGTTGTAAAAGTTTAAAAGAAGTATAATGATAAAACAATTACGTCGATATCAGACGAGAGTAAATATCGTCGGGTGGAAAGAAAAAGGTGCGATTTCGGCTCGGCGCGTAAGAAGGTGCCATCTCGCGCAACTCGATTTTTAACGATTTTCAACTCGATGAATAACGCCTTACAGTTTATA
>UXGD01006517.1:0-12361 GCA_900474315.1 Torymus auratus
TTTTGAAACGATTATATGATTTGGTGGATTTTCGAAGCCTTCGCTGAATTGGCCGGGTTTTGAAGAAAACGCCGATGAAATTTCGAAGAAATGCAATTAATTTATAAATTCAATAAATAACATTTGATAATACATTAAACTTTTTAATTTTCAATTTAATAATTACTATATAACTATTTTAAATATAATTTTCTTTATCACTTTGAATAGCGCCCTTACGGAAAACCAGATATGCAGAAAGAATGAAATTTTTATATTAAAATATACATTTAAAAAAAATATTTGATGTAGTTTATCAATTCTCTTTGAGAAAGCATTCTACTAAGGCAGTTAGCAGCGGTTTTTAAATAGTGAATTCGCTTACTATTTCACTTAAGGTAGTTCTATCGCAACTGCGCTAGTCAAAGTGACGAACATAACCACCGTACAATGCCACGTTGCCAAGTTTACCATAGCAGTAGTTCTCTGCTCACTTTTTACGTATCGTTTTATTATTCAATAATTGATGGCCAATATCACAGACAGGGAATTCATCTTTTGAAAAAGGGTGAATAATTGGCTGAAAATTCTTTTGACTAAATTGAAAATTTTCATCCAAAACTTGACGTCAATTGCTGAAATATCATAATGTGAAGAGCGGAAAAATCCCACTTCCCATAAGAGCTCGGTTACATCACGAAAACTTCAAATATTTATTTCTCGTTTCAGAAACAGTAAACCTGTCCCAAATTTTCGCTGTACCATTTTTATATACTAATCTTCTCCATCTACATGAATCTCGACTCACCCTGCATTTGCATTTTTTTTTTTTTTATTTTTTTGATCGACTTACTCACTATCTCACGTCTGCGTCTTCCTCTTTTACATAGATCCTCCGGCTACTTGGGTTTAAGAATTTTGCAAATAATCGACTTGCTTATTGTCACACGTCTACGAAATTCCCTTTTTGGCGTGGGCCTCGCTTTTCCCGGATATTTGGGTTTGAGACTTTTTCTAATGATTGACTTGCTTACTGTCGCACGTCTGCGTAGCTCCAATATGATCAACAATTTAGAGATAAGACAATAATACTTTTCATATTGCCTGACAAGACCAAGACAAGAGAGAATTCTTCAAGAATTTACAAGAGCGAGACAATAATTACAGAAATATTGTATTGTCTTGCTCTCGTGCAGCTCTAGATGAGAAATCACAATTTCTAAAAATCATAAGTACAACAAGTTTTGCGAAAAGCATGAAATTCATTTTTTTCCAGAGCTATCACAAATTATAAAAGTTTATGGAATTGTTGTACAAGTAATATTCGACGGACATTTTTAGAATAATTTCCAATAAACTAATGACAATTTTTTTTTTATGTTCACAGACTACTGTATATATAGCTTTGTAAAAATATATATGTTAATTTTAGTAATCTTTACTATAGGTATATGTAGACATTCTCGTTAGTGTAAAGAAAGATTACAAACTATATACGTATTCGAATATTGATTTATAAATAAACCGTTTCAAATTCAAAAGTTCGTACCTTCTTGGGTGCTCGATTTAACGGCATATTATACCTTATGCGCATAAAGTCACCGCTATAGCTCAAATAAGTAAAAATTATCCGCACATTTATTCGCCATATAAACGCAAGAATAATCCTTCCAACCCATATCGATTCCCCGCACAACGGTACACACGCACCTCCATTTTCCTCACCCGCACCTAATTTTAATGCTATACCATCGAAAGGATTCAAATTAAGCACACACAAAACTCTCCCCCCATGCGATCAACCTGGACATTGTACTTTAATCAAACACGTACACATCACAACGCGCAGAAGGCTATACACGGCACTCATCATCGTCATCACCCACGCGCATCATCCACCTCATCTTACCTTGCGCGCGCATTAAGCATGAACGCGGCCGACATTAAAGCCACCACTGTACATATACTCTTACGTATATTATACACGAAACCTGCCCCTGCGCGCGCTCAGCTAAATAACAGCACGTACTTACTTACACACTCTTCTCCTCCTTCTCTCTCTCTCTCACTCTCTTGCACACGCGCGAATCTCAATTCGGATAATGGTAACGCGCGCGCGCGAGCTGACCTCGGGGTTACTACTTCGGCGGCATGCCTTTTACCTTGGTAATACCGTTGCGGAAGAGGAGACGAGGGAGAGAGCGTGATCTCCTCGCGCGGAATGCCCCCGAGCGCTCCGAAGTATTTAACCCTTTCAACCTCGCGCGGCGGCGGCGGCCCTGCGCATAGGAATCCGGAGTAGAGGTAATTGAAATCCCATTGTTTCGCGAGAGACATCACGCAATCGCTCATTGTGTCGCGCGCCCCTGGAATATGTATGCGGTTTATATTTACAGTGTTTTAAGTGCAGTGGTGTACATGCAGTGTGTGTGTGGGGGTATATATATAGCTGAATAACTGATATATAATGCGAGATGTATAAAGTGTGTTGCAAGTATGAGACGAAGCAGTCGAAAGGTTGTGTGTAGTCGTAGAAGTGGCATAGAATAATATGTTTGTTGTGGTTAAAAATATACGCGCGCGGCGTTTTATAAAATGCGTGTGTAATGAGTGTTTGTGTAAGATAAATAATGAAAAGCGGGGGGGAATTGTAATTAGCGATTTTTAGTGCGGTCAATACGCGCGTTGGGAATGGATTTATGGGGGAGACATTTCAACAGTGCAAACTCTCGAAAGTCATTTGTTTGAATGTATATATGTACCGTAAAATATATGATTATATATTTTGAATTTTAATGCTGCGGTGCGGTTTGTGAGTGTATGGAAATCAATTTGGAGATTGTTATAATATATCCTTATTCAATATGTTTCATAAATTAACGTTAAAAAGCATATAATTTTTAAATAAAGTATAAGTGTACCTATTACGATTTTCTAAAGAAATTTTTTCATTATTTCGCTAACATATATTACCTAAATTAATTTACGCGCGAAACACGCTGTAACTCCGTTTTTTAGACCACCACACATCGATAAACCACATAATATCTTCCTGGCCAATCCACAAAAAAAAAGACGCAATAAATATTCCTACCTCCCCATCGCGGAAATTATTAGCACATCCCCGTGCGCGCATACATCCTCTCAATTTTCTCCTCTCCTTCTCTCTCCTTTTTCCTCGACGAGAGAGCCGCGCGATGATGCCCACGCTTGTCATTACTTATGCTCTCGAATTATTATTATGCGCGTGCGCGCCCGTGTAATTGTACTGTATATACATACACGGGTATTATACACGTACGCAGAGAGAGAGAAGAGAGCGGCGGATCTTTAGCGAAACTTAACGACGCAGCGCGAAAAGAGAGAAACGAGAGAGGCCGCGAGGAGGAAAGTACAAGAGATGATGTGTGTGCGCGCAAGAGAGAGAGAAGAAGAAGGAGGGGATGGTAAGAGGGGAATAAAAAGGCATTTTTCCCGTCCATTAAATCGAACTTAAATGTAGAGGATGCGAGAAAGCGCGCGTTTCGGCGTATGGTTTTATTTTGCGAATCCCCGGCTCGCAGGGTAAAAGTTTTCGTAAGTACTCTGTGAGTCATGTCTATGTGTGTCTGTACGCGGGTTTGAGTGCATTAACGAGGTGCACAACAGACGTATTTGTCACTTTTACGAGTTGCGCGTGTTGCGCTGATGCGCGCGCGGTTGTGTACGTGTGTGTAGCAACAATAAATAATCTATCGCCTGAAACGGAGATGATTTATAGGCGCGCGCGTCCCGGGTGTGTATGTGACTTGAAATTGGTATTCAGGATGTAATGTGGCGTAACAAGATTTTCGCGTTCTTGGTGGTGGATCAAGCATAGGCACGATGTGTTTCTTTTGTTACGGAGCCTCGTTATCAGGGGAGGATAGTATGGAGAAAGGTTTGTTGAGGAGGTACGGGGGGAAATTTTGTTTTAGCATTCGAGAACTTTGGGACAACCAGTTTCCAGTACAAAATGTGAAGTTTGGTCGCTGACTATAACAAATAGAGAAGAATGAAAAAATATATACTGGTCTTTCTAGTTATGTTGAATTTGATTTTGTTACGCAGTTTTATCGTCATTATTTGTTGGGCAATCTTGAGGTATTATGATGGTTGATTTTAACAGTTATGTGTATTAGAGTGAAAAAGTCACCTTTTCATTTATTCTTATTGACGGCTCCTATTCATATAATTCCGTTCGAAAACATAATTTCATAATAATACTATATAAAAAGTGGATGTAATATAATATATGATTCTATCTCAAAAAGTGTTGCAGTTGAACAGTGTATGCGTGTAATAGAATGCTAATTGAAAAGTGCGTATAATATGATTCTATTTCAAAATTGAGTTGCATATATAATGATTTCTCAAAATGGCATTGCATATATAATGCTATCATAAAATTGCCTTGTATATAATTATGTATCAGCGGCAGAGCGTTTAATAAAGTGCTATTTGGGCTACACGTACAAGAGAACTTTATCTTCGATTGGCGTCGAAATGGCGTTCTTCGGTTCGTTTTTCACGCTGTGTAAAGTAAATACCTGTGCGTAGAGTAAAATTATGTACAATGCACATTCACCTTTTGTACAAGTACAAAAAATATCGTATATAACACGGGTGTTGAGTGTAAAAACATTAGAAAAAATGATTAAATCCATGAATTCGTAGACGTAAAATGGTAAGTTTTATAAATAATTGACTTCTTCACTGTCGCACGTCTCCGTAGCTCCTTTTTTTTGCGAGGACGTTTACTACCTCGCCAACCATTATCATTCGAACATCTCGTTAGTAGATTGTCGTCAGCAACTGCCGAAGTTTATTGAGTTATGAATTCTGATTATTTCGATAAATTATTACGATTAGAAAATGTTAAGTCATTTTCAAGACAAGACACGATTCTTGACACCACAATCTTGATATTGTATCGAAAACTGTATATAAATATTGTATTGATTATTGTCTTGAATATGGAGGCAAGACGATACAATATCAACTTGCTATATCGTACAGCCCATATCTGAAGTGAAAACTTCAACAAATTCAAGTGTTGAGAATAACATTATAGTTAATGATTGGCTATTGGTGAGGTGCGCCAAATGTTTCAAAGGCGTCATCTGTACTGTAAATATTACAGTACATTAAGCCATAATATGAATTACTGTATTTTTTTGAACATTTATTCGTGTCAATCAACTTCGGAACTTGACAAACCATCACATTTAACTCACCATAGTCCAACATACCATATAATTCTTGATTAACTTCGATTACACCTGCCGCTACCTCGATCCTATAAAACTGCAAAACAACACAAAATTAAAAATCACCAATTAACCTTTTCAATCATCCAAACCTCAGACCCATCGTATACCCTCCACTCCACTCCTTTATTCTATCCTCATACCCGCACTTCCCCAGCGCTATCCCGTAACTCTCTCCGCTACTCCCGCGAGCTAAACTTTGCGCTGAACCCCCGCCTTCTCTCTCTGCCACCGCCGCCGAAGACGAAACCAAAGAGAAGAAGAAGCGGCGGCGGCGAGGGAGCATAATTCATTTATGCATTGTATATAATGGAGCCACTCTCTCACTCGCAGGCACAATAGCTACCGCGCGAGCGCGACGCTAACCTCTCGTTACGATATGCCTACCCGCCACCGCCGCCGCATGCAAAACTACCGCATGCAGGCTTATTTTCTTCGAGTTCGCCGCCGTGGCGGTAAGACGCTAACACACGCATAATATAATACATGCACATAGAGAGAGAACGCATCGATGAAAAATTAACGATCGTAGCTCGATTGCGCGTGCGCTCTATTAACTACCCCGCGCGTGCTTAAATACGTAATGGCGCAACAACAATATAGCTCCGCCCCGTGTACGCATATGTATGTATGTAGACCTCGTTGACGCTAACGATGCCTTTTTTCTCGACCCCTGTGTAATATAATATACAAACGCGGGCTTGCATCTATGTATGCATGTGCATATCCACCCTCTACGATACTATGTATATGTATCGCGTTATATGTGTATAATATATTATATGCGTGATGTGTGTACACTTATTATTTATTAGGCATCTCAGCGACCGCGCGTATCATATGTGTTTAGCAACAATGTAGCAGATAGCGAGAAACAAAGTAGCCGCCGTCGCAGCGGTGCATGCGGAATGACGCGTAATTACCGTACCCGACGGGGTAGTTCGTATACCTTATATAGGTACTCTAGGAGTAGTTCCGGGAAACCGATACCCGCATACGCGAGAGAGATTTCGACCCCCTCGCGCTACATGAGCTACGCGCAGGCATGCTATATTCAATATTCATCCGGTTAGATCGCACGCGCAAGTGGCCCTCTTTAGAGCAAACGAGCTTTCGGGGCTGCTATATATCTCGTATTAGCGCGGCAGGTTGGGAAATTGTAGGTTTCCTGTAATACGTGTATAAGGGGGGTGGGCAAGTTGAAGTGCGTGGTTTCGTGGCTTTCGAGATTGGGAATTCGCGTGTGCGGCTGAATTGTTTATTATGCCGCAAGCGCGCTTGTTAACGTGTGTATATACATGTATATAGTATATGATATGGTGGGTATATAAGGGGGTGGAAGTTTTGTCGTTTCGGAAGTTTGGTTTTGTGGCTTGTGAAGTCTATGCGATGAAGATAAGTATACATAAGTTTTTAGCGCTGTGCGAAGAGGTTCCGTATACCTCTAAGCGTCGGTGGTGGTGTATCGCGCGAGTTTAATTATTTATGGACTGTCTATATCGGCAGAAGCGCGGACTAACAAGGCTCTCGTTAATTTGTAATCGAAGGTATGCGTGTGTCTATGTACCGTGTAATTTGGATGAAGTATAAGGGAATATTACAACTTCACGAAAATGGAGAATGGAAATTACGTGTTTTTGTATATGACTTCTGTTTAGTTTTTTTTTTGTGGGCTGTGCTTATATATTAACCATATCGCTGACATGAAAAAGTGACAAAAAAAAGAGGCAGTTACAAGAAACACGAGTCGGAGAATGTAAAAATGTAATTATAATACGCAGAAATTGGAATGCACGCGCGCGGCTGGTAGCGCGCGATAGAAAAAAAAAGTAATTGGCAGTTGGTGTAGAGTCAATTTCACTCTTTAATAAAGATAATAACTTACTTGATAGTTCTGTACGTTTATCTCAGCGAGAATTATAAATTAAATTCTATATACAAAAGCAGTAAATTTCCATATTACCATTATACCCTAGCGCTCGAATCACCGTAAAAACCCATCAGTAGCTGCAATTTACGCATCGTATTGTGATTAAGCTGAAAACGATTATATACTTCGAGAGGAAAATTAAACGAACTGCTCATTAGCACTCTCAGACTTTTTTTTCGTCGACGCACGTTATTTCGTCATTTTGAAAATATTCGACGTATATATAGAAAAAAAGTCCATCTTAATTAAATACTTTGCATTGTACATATGCCAGAGACAAAGAGCGCGCAAGATAGGCTAATGAATCATTCACAACGCTGTTAAGCCTCTTACCTCACAATCATCCTCCGACCACATCCCATATTTCCCCTTCCCGAAATCCCGCAATGACAAAGACAAAAGTCCTATCTCTCCCGGACGTTCAAAGCCCGCCGCAAAGATACAACAAAAACACCTTCAACACTTCTTCTCCAAAAAAAAACTCCCAACTCTCCCGTCGATTCGTCAATCATCGTCAATTCATCCATCCCACCAATATCTCTCCTTCTCCTAACCGCGTAAAAAGCCAACGATTACGTATTACAGCGCGCCCTAAACGCCGAAACATCGAAGCGATTATACGAATCCCGAAGTTTATTAAATTTATACTCCGTCATAAATCACGCGCGCGCGAGATCATTGAGCTCTCGCAATTAATCAGAGGATGGAAAAGAGACGCCGCCGTCGCTTTCTAAGAAACTCGCGGCTGTGTGGTTCGTGCACATATACATATAGCAACGCAGCGGTTGATATAGGTACATCCTATACGCGAATGGATGGATTCGCGTGTGTACTTACACGCGTTTGCAGAAGGAGCGCGATGGTGTACACATGTTGGCGAGAGAGATATGAAAATTATCGGTTTGCATGCAGTGTGTGGTAATTATGTCTTTGGAAAATTCAATTTCGCAGCCGCTGATGTGTGTATATTTTAGCGGGTATTTAATTGGCGAAACACGCGACATTATAGAATTATGTGGATTGATTAATTTATATAATATTTCTTAGCCCTGCGGTGTGCGCACAATATTTACTAATATATTTTGAATTAAAATTTCTTTTTATGATGGTTAAGTGCAATTCTCTTCGAATTTTTTCTTCATTTGCTACCGGAAAAAAATTGATAACTTCGGTGCCACACATATAAACGTGAGAGAGAGGGAAAGATCATAGATTGCGGGGAAACGCGGCTGATCCCCCGGCGAGTAATTATCCGCGCGTGGAGAGAGGTTAACAATGACCGTGAAAGCGTTTAAAATTGAAAAATGCATGATGTTCAGGTGGCCGGTAATTGTTAGTTTAATAACTGCACTGCGCGGCGTATACGCGCGTCTCCGCGTGTATGTACGCATACACGCATCATGTGCCGCTTTTCGCACCGTATAATTAGCAAATCTATTATTTTACAAGGAGGTGAAGACTGATGCGCCGCATCTAGAACTTTCAACGCGTCTACTTCGTCTTTTACACGTGCCGCACGTGTCACACACTCGTCCCTGTATTATTTCGCACAGCATGAATAAAGCAGATATATTTATTTTACATTTTAAACATTTTTATCTATGGGTATACGCATTATCTCTGCCGTAGCACAGTGAACTAGAATACATTAAAAATATAGAGTATGTACGTAATGACGCGGTCGCGCATGTAGACCATAGATCGTCGCGAGGAGGAAAAAAATAGTATATATAGCTGCGCGATATCCCTGTACACGTAATTGCATATGTATACGGGGAGGTTGACAATGACCGTGAAAGCGTTTAAAATTGAAAAACGGCCGACGACGCGATGCGTCCGCTGCGATGTATAATTGGCAGTTTAAGAATTTTTCAATTAATATGCGCGCGGCCCCGCGCGGTTCGCAAATCTATTATTTTACGGGGGAGAGAGGAGGTCTAGAATCACGAGTTTCTATGTGTCTTTTGCGCGCTGTTCCTGCGGACAACGTCGTCCTGTGCGCGGACGTTAATTAAGTTTCTCTCTAGGAGGGGACGTTGCGAACCGCGAATAATGAAACGATGTTTAGAAACCGTATTACAGTTTGTATAATAATAGATAAAATGCAATATTGACCGCTTTGTGAGAGACTATGAAAGCGATATTATTATTTGAAATTTAATTTCTTTTATTGAACACATACCTTAACTCTTAAATCATAAATTGTGAAAAAAATAATCAGTAAATTCTACATTTTCTGCAGTTGATTTAACTTTATAATAGCAAGTTTATTTTACTTTCATAAGAATTAGTAGAAACTGTTTTAAAAAAAAGTAGAACTCACATTTTAGTAAACTAAGATTGGCATTATCCTTTGATACGCATTTCAAATAAACAGTAGATTTACTTTAAAACTTAAAAAAATGTGAATTCTACTTTTTTTTAAAGCAGTTTCTACTTTTTCTTTATCCAGTTGATTTAACTTGTGCAAAAAAGTAAGATTTTCAATTTATTTTTTTCCGGGTAATCCATTTTGAATTGTAGAATCCCTATTCTTGAAAAGTACAATTTCCATTTTGAAACGTTGAATCTACATTTCGTAACAGTAGAATTTCCATTTTTAGAAAAATATAAATATTACTGCACTAATTCACTTGATTTTGCTGTTTTATTTTTTCCGTGTATTTTACAATCGGAAAACTTTACGAAATTAAATCCATACAAAGTGAAACTCATCTTGAAAAATCACCACAATGGCTGCCGTCGCCGCCGCTTCGCGGCAATGACAGCGACGACCCAGCGCCGCACGGAAACAAATAACCCGCGTGCATCCGCAGCGGCCATTTTGCCGACTTCCGCTCGCGGCGGAGGTAAATATTTTTTCTTATAAACCGCACGCGGTATATGTGCACCTTCCTCACCGCGATTACACATTTGCCCTGGCAAATTTATAGTTTTATATACATATATTCGTAAGGAAAAAAAATCCCGCGAGAGACGTTCAATTTCCGTAGCGAGAGAACAGTGTCGCGTAGATGTGTGCAGCACGCATGCAGATGTACCGTTCGAAGTAAGTGCACAGTACGTATAGTGTTCATCATCCATATAGTTTCTTTATTTCCTACTTCGCGGCTATTCTTATATTCTTCGCCCCTCTCTCCATTTTACATTTCTCTGTGCACCTGAACCTATTTCCGCTTTTCGCCATAGTTCTCGTTCCCTCGTACCATCACATCACACACGTATGTATGTTATTTCTATTCTATCTCATTGTCTACCTGCTGCGCGCATATTATACTTTAGCATACTTCCACGCGAATTCCCTCTTTTCTGTGCCTCAACCTCCATATTTTCCTGTCGACGTCGCGCGCGCATGACTCGGCGCACTTTTTCAATTACCCGTGTGCCGCCGCGCGCTCTTGTATACATATACATACATACATACCGCATTTCTGTCTCTCTCGCGTGTCGTAAGACAGTCGTCGTCGTCGCCGTGGCGAATAGCGACGCGGCCGGAAGTCGAGGGCGGAGGCCTCTCCTCTCTCTCTCTTGCGTGCACAGAGGCGGTCGTTGGTGTTTCTTTCTCTGTCTCTCCGTGCGCTGCATACGTATGTATCTCTCTCTCTTTCCTTCTTATTCGCGGTCGCGCGTTTTCCGTTCCTTTTCTCTCTCTCTCTCTCTCGCGTACGTATTGTTTGCCAGAGACGAGTACGCGTGTGTGTGTAATACGTGTGTACGAGTGCGTGGAAAAGCCGCGGTTGGGTCTCAGGATTCGCTGCTACCGCGTACGCGCACGGGGCCGAGAGTACAAGGTGAGTGTGTATACCAAGTAAATATATATATATATGAAGTAAGTAAAAGCATGCGGGGAGTGTTAGAGTGAGAGAGAAGAGGGAAGCTCAATGAACTCGTGAAAACGGCGCGAGGCAGAGGTTGTTGTTTGCGCCGAGGTGGATTGAACGCTTCGGTATATATATACTCTTTTTACGGCTCTTCGCGAGTTTTTTCGAAGGCTGATGCTCCGGCGGCGCAGAGCGACTTCTGTTTTTACGGGCGGCATGTATTATAGCTGTTTTTCGAGGTTTTTGCCGCCTCAGGGGAGGTTATTGGCGATGAGGTGTGTGCAGCAGCGGGCTGCAGAGGATACGTCGTGTATAATGGACTGGAATATGGACGTGTGAAGTTGAGCTCATTTTATATTAATTTGCAGGCGATTACGTGACTGATTGGATGAAGTTTGCATTTTTACAGAATATAATAAAGTACTTTTCTTTTGATGATGTTAATTAATATGAGGGTGTTGTCTTCGTTGCGGTGATCTGATCGAAAGAGGATAGTTAAATGCTATACTTTGAGGGGACTTGAGGCACCTAAGCGCCGTTAATAAGCGTTCACGCTATAAAATAGATAATAAGAGACTTCTCTGCAGTGGTCTAAGAATCTTTAACGAGATCTATCTCGTTTTCTAGCTAATGATAAACCTTTTTAGGTATGCATAGCTCTCGTTTCGTATTCCCTTTATCTCTATACATCTTATTCGTAAATGACACACGTGTGACATATTCGATTATACGGGATTTAATAGGGCTGCACGAGAGCAAGACAATACGATATTTCCGTACTTGTATTGTCTCACTCTTGTATATTCTTGAAAATTTCTCTCTTGTCTTTTCAGTCAATAAGAAAGGTATTATCGTCTTGTCTTGAAATTCTTGTTCAAATTAATTTAATTTACAAATTCACTAGGTTTAATACAAAAACAATAAAATTTCGGCACAAGTATAAATAAATGCCACATTTTAAATTTGATTTTTCCCGCTATATATGCGCCGCCGAGTATAGAGTCTAGTTCGTGCGCCGCGGCTAGACGGCGCACCCGCTCCCTATGGCCTCGCGTACCTAAGTAAGCCGGACCAAGGGAATATAAGGAGCACCGGAGCGCGTCGTCGATCACCCCGCCAGCCTTTATCACTCGAACATTTCGTTAGAGATGATAATCCTCTCCTTTTCTCATGTTAATTTTTCTCTTTCCCTCTATTTCTTCAACAATTGGAGGTTAGAATCCCTCCAATCCAAAGGAAAAAGTTATTTTCAAGATAACACAATATTCTTGACACCACTATCTTGATATTGCTGTATATAAATATTGTATCGATTATTGTCTTGAATATTGAGGTAAGACAAT